>PVIJ01006759.1:0-88828 GCA_004024925.1 Scalopus aquaticus
GGTGAATTGGTGGTGGGCTACCCAAGGGGAATACAAAATGTAAAAGACATAAATAACAATAAAAATATATATTTAAAAAAAATAGAGATACTAGAATTCCATTTAATAGAGATACCTAGAATTCCAAATCTGGCAAGTGACCAGGGGTGGAAGGGGAGGGGCAAAGCCCACAGATGCAAGGAAGAGACGTGAAAATTAATTCTGTCTTTTCTCAGTGATTGACATTCTGGCCAATTCCTGGACAGATTCTGGCCAGACCCTGGACAATTCACTTAACCTGTCTGGGTCATTGTTTCCCAATGTATAAAACAAGGATAATAGCAGTCATCAGATCAATTTTCTAGAGTTCATTCAGGTCTCCTAATGAAAGGCACATTATAAACACAAATTGTAATTATACCTGTGGGTACTTTTTCCTCTGAGGGAACCATAATGCTTTTCGGTCTTTGAAACTTCAATTACAAAAGTTAGATTTTTTTGCATTTGTAAGTAGCGGATAAAAATTTATTCATAATATAAATCATAAAACAGCAGGTTAATGATGCTCAGAATCTCAAAGTTGGGCAATTTAGACATGAATGAGTTATCTGGAACCTGGAGACTAAGAGTCTACCCCTAATTTTTTCACTAATTAACCCTGGGGGCCTTGGGTATGTCATTTTACCTCCTGGTGTCTTAGCCATAAAATGATGTGAATGGATTAGCGAAATGTTTTCTAAACTTCAACCACTCTCTTCATAATTTTTGCCATTGCCAAGAATCATCTATATTATTAGCCTGTTAACCTTTCTTTAATTTTATAATTTATTTCTTCAAATAAATTAATTCATCTTTCATTTTTATTTTTTGAGGAAGTCCTTTTTAAAAAAATTAAGATAATACTGGTTTATAACACTGCATATGATTTAGGGGAATAGGTTCATACCTCCTCAGTTACATGTCTCCACACCACACCTACCATCAAAGTGCTCACGATCTTTTAAACTTAAATGAGTACTACTCTCTATAGTCTTCACCTAAACAATAATATTCATAATATTTCAGGTTCGGGGTACTAGATATGTAGAAATAGATATATGTGTGTGTGTCTTTGTTATATATATTATTGATTTCTCATTAAAGGAAAACATAATTATTAGAAAATAAAATAAATATAAATATTAGAAAATTTAATCATTAGGAAAAAATACTCTATTTGTATACCACCTAAAAGTCATCACATATGCCATGATTAGCATATGTAACAATTTGGGGGGAAAAATTGGTCTAGATTATTTTGAAGGATAGCCATGAGCCTGTGGAAGAAATTAAACATATAACAAATAGAAGGAAAACTCATGGTTTTCATAAAATTTGGATCTATAGCATAGCAGAGAGGTTGTAAATTTTTTAGAGTAACAGTTTTCTCTGCCAGATAGATAAATTAAGGCCTTATACTGCTAAGTCAGAAAAAAGATTGGCAAAAGCATCATCAAATGTACATTGATGGAGGATGCAGGGAGAAAATGTCCTTTAAAAATTATTAAAAGACAAATCCTACAGGTGGGAGAAGAACTCATCCCACAAAGCTAGGATTTTGTTGACTGTTACCCAGAATATTGTAAAAAATAAGAGCAAATTTACATAAAGTGTCTATGTCAAAATATGTCATTGTTTCTTTCTTTTTAGAGAAAGAAAGATCTAGATTTGTTTGTCCATTTAACTAGTAATGTTCTTTGAGTGCTGACAATGTTCCAAAGAAACCCTGTGCTAGGTATTGGTGATACATCTGTGAACAAAGTCCTTATTCTCCAGAGCTAATCTTGGACAGACAAAGTTGAAATCAGAACGCCATCATGCACAGCTGTGCACATGTGACCTGGGAATAAAGGGTCTGTGTTCAGGAATCAGCCCTGTGTAGTCACTGAGTTCTTTTACTTTCTGACTTTTCATTTCCTCACCTTTAAGTGGGGCTAACAATATTTCACAGCAAAGGTTAAACTGACTGAAGATACATCAGACAACCTGGCCTGGCACAAACAGCAAATGCTGCTTGAATGTTAGCTGAACTTGCATCTGAGAATCATAGCATGGGGAAGGAATCTAGAGATAATCTAGCCTGTTCTTTCCCAGAAACAGAGTTGGAAGCTGCAAGAAATTTAAGCTGAGGGACACAATATGGAGACTTGGCCAGTTGCCTTGTTGCTCCAATGTGAGATTTTTATTGTTTGGCTTTGCAATTTAGTTTCAAATAAGATGATTCCACACTGAGAAAGAGCTGCAATCAAATGTAACAATATATAATCATCTACATAAACTCCATAATCATTCTATAATGGTTTAGTGATAATCAGTCACACTGGGTAATCAACCCCACAAGTCTTTAGCTTTAAGGTGAAAACATTTTAAATTATTTACTATGAGGGCTTTTCAGATAGCTGATATGTTTGAATCTTTGTTATATGGCTTAATGCTTGGCATGACCAGGATAGACTTTGACCAATTACATTTCCACTTTTCTATTGTAAGTAGGAATAGAGCCAACTCAACCTAAGACCTGGGGAAGGAGGGTCCCTCTCCTGGGCCCTGTGCTTTGGAAGCCCCTTCTTCAGCCCTTCTCTGGAGCCTCTCATTTTAGACATACATCTGGAACTTGTGACTTTGATGTTCCCTGTCCAGATGGCTGCAAGCTTTGAAGGCCTCGTGCTAGGCCTTCTCTACCTGAGAGAGCTACTTCCTCTGTGGGGTGACCACAGAGCTGTATGGGGAGAGGGAGTGAATGTGGACAGCACGTGGGAGCGCAGAGAGGGTGCGCACATGCCAAAAACCATTCATAAAACAGGGCAGAATGGGGCATGGGGAACTGAGAAGAAAAGAAAAGTGTGGGCTGTGGGGTTTTATTTCTCTTTCCCCAGGTCCTGCAAATACTATGCTGGGACTTGAGTTCATTCTTGATGGATGTCTAGTTTTTTCTCCCTTCCTTCCTTAAAGTTTCCTTTTGTCCATTCACTACTTTTTTTGGTCTATTGAGGGCTGGTCAGGGACAGAGAGAAGAGGTTAGTTAGAACATTGTCCTAGTTGGCGAGTAACAAGTGATTTTTGCAACTTGCAATCAGTCCCATTAAACATCCGCTAGAATCACAACAGGTTAAAATTTGAAGGGACCTCAGGATTCATTTCTCAAGCCCACAAAGGTAAAAATGAAAGCTGGAAGACACAAGATAGCTAGCTAAATGGACACAATGAAAATCTCATTTTGGTCAGTTCTTACAATGTTGTTTGCCTTGATGTATGTAATCGTCAGCCAATGGTATTGAAACATGACTTGTTCCTAGACCAAGGGACTTGCTGTTATGCATCTTTGGAGTTGGATTTGCAGTCACTATTAGCAAAAGGAGTTTCATGAATATTTTGTACCCTGGAGACTATTCTGATAGTCTGGGGGGACATTATCATTTCTGACCAATTTCGTATGATTCTAAAGCATTTCCCATACTCTGTTTTGTTCATGTAACTAATAATACTTTTTGAGTACTGTAAATTATGATTTCTCCTACAAAGCTTACCTGCCCTGTGTTTTATTTCTTTTATGCCCTGCTCTTTGCCCACGTTAGTATTATATGCCTATCTAAGATATAATGTCAACGGCCAACAGAATTGCTATGGCACCTGTCTCAAGCAGCATTATAAGACCTAATTATAGTGCCTGAACTAAAAAAAAAAAAAATTAGCATTTTTGAACTTTTGACAAAAAGGCAAATCTGGAAAGGAAGATAACAATGTAACCCTAAAGCTTTTGGAGTTGTTCCAGGCATAGAAACAGCTTAAAGAAAAACGGTTCTGGTGGCAAATGAAATCAATCCTTCAATACTCAGCAGAAAATAAAGCCAGAAGAGTCAGAGACGCATCTGCACTATGTTGGGTCCGTTAGCCATGCAGAGATAAGGAGTACTGATTGGAGGGTAGTGTGTGCAAAGTCCAGAAAATGCAGAAGATGTTATGAGATAAAGGGAAAGAAGAATTTCTGTGAGAAAGATTAGCAGCAACACTAATAGTCACAGTCAGTGTAGATGCATCACAGAAATTATATTCAGAGACAAGGACAGTGCCCAGTACATGGGTTTTCTGGATTTAGGTGAGGAAGTGCCATGATGAAGAGATAATGAAAGAGTTGTGTGTTGTAGGGGGCAAAATGAGATCTCTCCATCTCAATACTGGAGCCCTTCAAAGGACAGAGCAGTGCTGCTCTGGGTAGAAGGAAGAACATATGCATCGCAATATAGGGACCTGGAACGTGGAAATCTCACACTTTTCTCTGAGTGGTATACATGATGGATGATGTGCCCAGGCAAGCCTGCTATGATGGACATCCCAGGGAATAAGAAAGATTGCTGGGGCTCTGACACTTCCCTCTCACCTTCTCAAAAAACATGCTAGAATATAAAAAAAGAGCACGTTTCATTTCCATGTGGCAGAAAGGATCCCCTCCTCCCGGGGGGACTGCACTTCCCACAGCTGGGAGCAACAAAAGGCAGCATTTGATGATGCAACACAAGGCTCAGCAAGTCTCAGAGGCCCTTTAAGCATAGCATGGAGCAGACCTGGCGGGGCATGTGGAATATCTGCCCAGTGCAAAGATCCAATGGTCAGTCAGTTGGTGTCTGTGTCTGTCTGTCTCTCTCTCTCAAACCCACCCCTTGAATATATAAATATTGATAAATACAAGGATGTGGCTGATAATCCATGTTGGCTGAAGGGGAGAGAGGAGGTGCTCTGAGTGCTTCGTGGGGATTTGTTCTGAAAAGAAGAGAAATAGCAAAGGTGAGGGGTTTTTCTATTTTTTCAGGAATAGTAATCATGAGAGGGACAGCCACGTGGGAAAGTCCAAAATGCCCCAAGTGCAGCATCTCTGCCTACTGGGCATGTGGGTGAGGGCAAACCCCATTGTGTAGTGAATTCTCCATAAATTAGAAGATATGACTCAAGTTGAAGTCAATAATTTTTATAAAATTCCTCTGAATTAACAGAATGTTCTTGATCTGCTAGTAGAAATGTGTTTGCTAATGTTCTTTGCTGCCCAAGCTATGATGGACTTTATACTAGATTGTATAGGGATGATCCTGAATCTACACTCTTTCTCTATTTAAAAAATAAATCATAAACATAAAAATTTTAATAATTACATTATCTGTGACCCACCTTACAACTTGTGAGGACCCTTATGTGTGTGTGTGTGTGTGTGCATGAGATGCTACTGAGTTGGGCAGGATCAAGATAGAGTAATTTTCCCTGAATTGCATTAAAACTGAGAAAAGGGAATTATCTGAGGTGTCAAATTTTGGATTTGTGTCATGATAAACTATGGAGCAGCACCTCTTAGTGCTGAATTAGAATGTCCACTACATGAGTGGTTCTCAGAGAGAGAAAGCAGTTATATGGGCACTCCTTTTCATGATCCAACGTTTATCAAAAGGGCTGTCTTCTTAGCTCACCTTTTCTTTCAAAGGTTGATATTTCAAAATGAAATAATACAATGGAAAGCCAGATAGAATTTTACTAAATAGTGTTAGTGGAAGGGAAGGTGTGCTGTATCAGAACTATAAATAATTAGGGAAACATGAATTTTGTTAGACCTATGTAATCATGTCATTAATATTAAAGACAGTATTGCTAGAAACACACAAAGTATGGGCCAAGAGCCCTAGGAACTTGAGGCAGAACACATCCAGGTTGTGGCCTCCTGGGGGAGGGGAAAGGAGAGAGGAAATAGGCTGGTGACATCTGAACCCAAGGTTTTGCTAGGGGGAGCATGGGGATCATGTAACTGCACCGTAGCAATTTTGCTTGGGCAATAGATGTCCTGCAAAGTGACTTAAAAGAGAAACTATTTTAGAATAGTTATAACAGAGGTATGAAGATAGTACAGAGAATTCCCATATACCTCATACCAGTCTCCTCTATTATTAACATCTTACATAGTAAGGTTACTTACAAGTTACTTTTGCCATTGAACCAATGTGGGTATGTTATTATTACTCAGATTTCTTTAGTTTTTATATAATAACTTTTTCCTCAGAATCCTACCCATGATGCCACAATATATTTACTCATCAAATCTCTTTCAATTTCTTTTGGCTGTGACAGTTTCTCACACTCTCCTTTTCCTGATGGCCTTGACAGTTTTGAAGAATGCTGGTTGGTTATTTTACAGAATGTCCCTAATAGGAATTTGTCTGATATTTTTCTCATAACTATAATGGGGTGTTGAGGTAATGTATTTTTGGCAGGAAAACCAGACAGTTAATTTCATCACATTATATCAGCAGTGCATACTACCAACATGACTTACTAGTTTGATGTTGACCTTGACTACCTGGGAGAGGTGATATTTGCCTACTTTCTTCATTATGAGGTTAGTATTTTAATACTGCACTATAATGAAAGCAGTCACCATGCAAAATCCACATTTTAGGAATGGGGTTACCTTATATCTTCTTTAGGATAAACTATATAATTTCTTTGGCATTCTTCTCCTTAGGAAATTTGTACCTTCTCCCCCATTCATTTACTTGGATCAATATGGCTTATGGTTATTTATATTTTGAGTTATAATCTAAAACCATTTTGTGTTCAAATCATTCTAGTTTTGGCCAGTGGGAGCTCTTTGGGTTGGCTCCTTTATCTCTTTAACATATCCCATCATAGCGTGTGTGTGTGTGTGTGTGTGTGTGTGTGTGTGTGTGTGTGTGTGAGAGAGAGAGAGAGAGAGAGAGAGAGAGAGAGAGAGAGAGAGAGAGAGAGAGAGAGAGAGAGAGAATGTGTAGCATTTTCTTACTTTCTGGCACTACAAAATGCTTGCGGTTCATCTTGTATATTTGTTGTTCCAGTTCTAGACTCAGTCCTTTCTCTAAAGCATCCTGGTTCTTCTAACAAGAGAATACTTTTAGAAACTAAGATCTGAGTGTTAGGCGGTGTGGATCTAGTCTATTTTATTATGTATGTCTATTCTATCAAGGACCCAGCATTTTAGGGATGCTGTAATCATAGATAAGAATTTGAGTTGCTGTACAGGTCAAAGGACCCATAAAAAATCAGATGACAATGACGTGACAGAAATTGTGAACCCCACTGGGAAGAAGGGTCTATAACTTTTAAGTCTCTCCTGTCTTTTGCAAATATCTAGCTGTTGTGTCTACATAAGCTTCGTATGACATCTATCTAAACATTAGCTGACGTTAAAAAAAAGTCAAGAAGATAGACTCAAGGACTCTGGATGGAGTTTGGCCCTTGCTGAGCTCCACAGTGCAGTCCAGGAGACTGAGGTAATCATGAGGAAGTGCATGGAATGGGTCTCAGCATCTCAGCCCAAATTTGAATGCAGCTTCTCCCTTTACTGCACATCAGCATATTTCTGTGCTTCAGTCTCCTTAT
This sequence comes from Scalopus aquaticus, assembly GCA_004024925.1. NCBI lineage: Eukaryota > Metazoa > Chordata > Mammalia > Eulipotyphla > Talpidae > Scalopus > Scalopus aquaticus. The sequence goes on from PVIJ01006759.1 coordinate 7,411, forward strand.
CTGTACAATGAGTACAAAAGTAGCACCTTCCATATACCTGTGGTTTTCAGAATTAAATGGGTTAATGTATGTAAATGGATTAAAGTTGCCATTGTCATATAAATGAAGGTTTATCATTAAAATTCCAACATCCATCTCTTCCTATATCTATAGCTTCATTATCAGCACTTCATAATAGCAATTCCTAGCAAACAAATGATGGAAATAAGTTTCATACAATGTTTAAGAAGGCATGAAAATATATAGCATATTTATTTTTTTATTAAATATTTGATTTATTTATTTTTGTTATTCCTATCTTTCACATTACTGTATGTTCCCCATAGGGTACTCATCACCTGTTCACCCGTGAAGCCATCACCATAGTCCCTTGTGCTTCCCTCTTCGCCCTCTTGAGCCCTTACCCTCCCCCTCCCCTGTTGAATGTTGTATTCTAATTTGGTTCCCCTATATTCCTGTTATAAGTGAAACCATTCGATATTTTTTCTCTTTCTTTCTGGCTTTTCTCACTGATCATGATCCCTTCTAGCTCCATCCATGTTGCTGAGAATTACATGTGTTTATCTTTTGTGAATGTATAGTGTATTTATTAAGAGTTTAAAACTCAGAAATTCCATAAAGGATGAGAATGACCCAGTGCTTACAGAGTTAAGGATGAGTTACTTGGAAAAGTTCAGCGATTCAGAAAAACTTTTTCCAGAGTTATGAATGGCCATGTTCCAATCAAACTCTAGGTTTCATAGGAAAAAACATTACATATGGCCTGGCTAAGCTTGACTGTGGCAGTCACAGGAGTACAGACTGACTAGGAACAGAGGGTGGGGAGAGGAAAACAAATATTTTCCTCCCAGAATATATGGTTTAAATTTTTTTTGGCATTTGTTGTACATATATACTCATAAGAGTGTGAGTGTGTGTACTAACCTACTAAAGATGCCACAACAAAACACCACAACTAAGTGGTTTAAATAACAGAAACTTATTCTTACAGTTCTGGAGGCAGAGTTCAAAGTCAAGGTGCTGGTAGGGCCAGTTTTTGGTGAATTCTCTCTTCCTGGTTTCTAGATTTCCTCCTACTCCTGTTCTCACATGTCTTTTTACTGTGGGCATAAAAGATCTCTGGCATCTCTTTCTCAGTCCTATCAAATCAGAGTCCTGCTCTTATGACCTCATTTGACCTTAATTACCTTCTTAAAGGCCCTATCAACTAATGAATTCGGGGAGGCACGTAATTTAGTCCACAGTAGTGTGGGGACAAGTTTGACTGCTCTCATCATTTGAGCAGAATTTTCCTGTCAGTTGTGGTCATGTTTATTTTCTTAGAAGCCAAACTGAATTCTGGGGTTCACCTTTTAGAATTAGCTCTTCTGTTAGGGATTAGAAGAAAACAGCACAAGCAGAGTAGAGAAATCCTCAAAGAATAAGATGGAAAATAGAAATATCTACAACTAGATTCTCTATGATCTAAAATCTTGTGAAGTAAGAAGTTGATATGCTGATCTCTGGAGTGACTTAGGTCAAAACCTTGAGCATTCTTAATGCAATCCCATGGGAAATATGTCTGCATAGACAGAGTTCAATCATAGACTTATTCAAACAAGAAATGCACCACACCATTTGCCAATACTGTCTTGGACAAGGAATGAATAAAAATCAGGATATTATCCTCAGAAGAATCAACACCATCTTGTGCTGCTACTCTCATTTTGTTAAGATTAGATGAACATTCATTTTGGGGAGAATGGACCAAATACATTTAGTGGGATCTCATTCAGGATATTTACAGAATCTGAAGAGAGTTACACTGGAACTACATCAAGGGGATTGTAAACATTTTTTTAACTGCTTCAAGGTGTTTCTGTACCTCTTTCTAAAGCTATGCTATAAAAAGATAAGCTTTCTTTTCTTGAATTTTCTTACATCATTGTTCATTTTTGTACAGTATTTGACATCCCCCCTCGGGTGTAGTCCCCATAATTCTCCCACCACCACATCACCTGTGAACCATCACCACTGTCCCTTGTGCTCTTCCCTCCCCTGTTTTGACCCTTCCCCCTGCTACCCCCCACTCTGCAGTATGCCTAAGATCTATGGCTTGCCTGTAAGTTTAAAAGATAAGCTTTTAATCAGATCTCATATATAGTCCATTCACCGCCAAAGATCACTGAAAGGTAGGTTAGAGGTCACAGTCATGTGAACTACATTTTAGAATTATTTTAAAAATTACTTATTAAGAAAGTATGTTGAATATTTACAATGTTTGAAAAACAACACTAAATGCTATGAGTATAAAAGGTTTTGCAAGACTCTACCTTTTACTCCAATGTCTTATCATTTATTCAGGGTGATGGCAAGTGTACACAAACAATGATGATGACGACAATAACAACTATAACAACAACAAATAGTTAACATTTTATATAGTACTTCTTATGTGTGAGGCATTTTCCATACATCATTTCAACCTAATCTTCAGACAACTCTGAGAGATGGATATTCTCATTTAACATACATAGAAACATAACTCAGAGAGGTCCCATGATATTTCAAAGTCACATTGCAGAAGGTAGAGAAACAGGGATTTGAACCAGTTCTGGCTATTATAAAAGCCTAATCTTTTAACTGCTAGGATCTGGCAAAAAGTGTCTGAAGTCTGGCATAAATTGGAATGATTTGGATTTTAGGGGACAATGTGATCAGGTGGCAAAAAAGGAGAAAGGCTTTGGGCTGGAAATACAGAAATGTTGAACATATTCTCAGTAGGCAGAGGTGAGTGCAGAAAGAGTGTCAACAATGCAGGAAGGCAAGAAACCGCAAGGGATAAATTATTGGATATCAAGTTAAACTAATCAGTTTAAAAATTATCACATAGGTGTTAATGAATTAAAACTTTTGAGTGGGTGTATATGAAGGAAGAACCCTACAAAATCTAATCTATTATGCCAAATGCATTAGATGGGGGGAAAATGAATGAAAGCTAGCTGACAATTCTCAATCCTAGCTGCATATTAGAATCCTCTGTTTTTTTTTTTTTTTCAATGCCAGTGTTGGGTTCCACCCCAACCCAATTTAATCAGAATCTCTGAGGTTGGGACCAGACATCAGAAATTTTAAAAAACTTCCCCAGGTGATTCTAATGTGTGACCAGGGTTGAGAATCACTGAATTAGATTATTGCGATCATGCAGCATATAATAAGTTTTTGAGCTAGGATGATGCCAGGGGAAATGATCGAAAGCAGCTGACACTGTGGAAGTATAGAAGAAGTAATAGCTATATTTGGGGAGAAACTACTATAGGTAGTGAGGGGAAAAGGGGAAACAAAGATATTAAATGAGTAGCTCTGATAAAACTCTAAGAGACTGAATTCAGGAGAACGATGCATCTAGCACTGGTAGTTTTCCACCTTATGTATGTTAAGATTTAGTCAAGACTGGAAAGGTTTGGGAGTCAGATATTCAGGAGTAGGAGGCATCATGAGAAGAGACCTCTGAGAGGGATGGAACAAAGAGCAAAGAGGGTAGGTATTTGGTGATGCTCACAGGGAGAGCAGCAGAGAAAAGGAGGAAACATAAAAGAAACAAAATGCAGATTTTGAGAGGGAAAAGCTCAACCAGACTTGCGATGGAAATGAAGGATTTTAGAAAAGGTTAAATGCTTTCCAATGGTGGGAAATGCTACAAGATGGGAATAATACAACTTACCTAGCCCCATATCCTCAAAATAATGCAAGAACAATGATGTTGCTACGGCTGCTGCAGCTGTTAGTGTCTTCCTATCTGGGCCTCTTGAGCACACAATTTTGCTCGCTGTGAATGCAATCTGGTCTCTTTGCTTGATGAGAAAAGAAAAGCACTTCAAGTATGCATCTCTGTAGAGGAGCCTATTAAATAGGCTCAAGTTTTCTAGGGTAGGTTGCAAGAAAGAATATAAAAAGTAAGTCAAGTCAAGAAAGGGAAGATTTATAAGAGGCAGAAAAATTAAAATTGGTATCAATAAGTTGGTAAGTGAAATACAGTGACACTGACAATGTAAGGAGAGGAAAGACAACATTCCTACAGATGGACAATACATTGAAGCCTGATGGTTTTAAGCCTTGTGAAATAATTGGTTCTACCATACAACAGAAAGTTTCAGTTTCTAGAAGAAAATTCTGAAGAGAATATCATCCAAACACACAGAAGGTGCACTGCCGAATCTATAGGCCAGAAAGATGATTACCAAGTTCTAATGACCTCTCAGCCTGTCTTTTAGTCATCTCCATTTTCATCAAAAAGTCAATCAATAAAAAGAAAAGTAAGGCAATTGTCATAAGGATGTAGCATGAATTTCCTAAAAACATGTTGAAAAATTAAACTTTCTTTTTGTGATCATTACTTTGGTCTGTCAATCAAAGCAGTGACACAGAAAAGTGACAGATGATAATGTCTTTCATGATCTTTGGGTGACCAACATGGAGAAATGTTAAATGATAAGATATTTGGTGTATTCATGACTGGTTAAACAATTAAAATATCAAGGGCCAGTAATAAGACACCAGGGCACTGGTCTCAACTCCATTACTTAGTAACTTTTACCCTAAGGGAGATTTTATATTCTCTGAGCTTTGGATTCTTCAAGGCTCTCAAACAGGTCTAATAACAACTGCTATTTAGGTTACACAGAAAGGCATGAGCATCAAACAAGCCAATATATGTTTGGGGACAGATTTTGCAATCAGAAAAGTCTAATCCCTTCCCTGGACTGTTACTGCCTTTGCTCATGGTGGGCAGAATATCAAAGCTGTCCTCATCTTGCTTCCCCAAACCTATGGATATGGTATGTTTCACAGCAAGAGGGGATTAAGGTGGCAGATGGAAATAGGCTGCTGATCAACTGATTTTAATGGAGATAATCCAGGACCTGTTGTAATCACAAGGTTCTTTAAATGGGGAAGGAAGCAGAATATCAGCAGCAGAGGACATCATGACCTCACCAGCCACTGTTGACCTTGAAGCAAAAAATCACGGAATGCAGGGGCCACAAGCTAAGGAAGCAGGTGACCTCTAACACTAGAAAAGGCAAGAAAAAATATTCTCTTAGAGTGTCCAGAAGGAAGGCAGCCCTGTGAACACCTTAATGTAAGCCTTCATGAGACCTGTGTTGGCCTTCTGGCCTCTAGAATAAGATAATGAATCTGTTTTATATTAAGTCATTATTTTGTAGTAATCTGTAACAGCATCAAGAAACTAATAACCATGCCCTTCTCTAATGAAGTCCCAGTATTCAATGTTCTCGGTTCTAATTTATACACAATTCCTATAAACAATGTATATGAAGTGATAGAAAACATGACTCTACAGTTTGCATATAATACTAATCTAGAAGTGATAGTATGTATTTACTTAAATTTCTGGTAAGTCTATAAGATCTTTGTGAATTAAATGAAGATATAATCTCAAAGGGAATGGTAACTCTTTTAGTTTCAAAATATAAATTGCTCAAGTAGAGAACAGACCAAAGTTGTTCATGCAAAAAATAGGAATTTTAATTTATAATAAATTTATAATGATTACAAAAACAATGATAAAAAAGTTAATGTTAATTGAAGACCAAATTTCATAGATACCTGGGTAACGAAATGATTAAAAAATTTGTTGGACTTAAACATATGAGTACATATATGGAGTAAGGTTTTCTTTGTGGAACACCACATAATTGACCAATTGAGGAAGCAAAAGTAAATGCAAAACTGGCACAATGCCACAACTTGACCAGTGACATAAGAATTATCAGATTAAAAACAGAGATTTATGAACCTCACTCTAGAATACTAAATCAGATTCTCTAGAGATAGAGCCAGAACATGTGTTTTATACTCAAAACAAGTGCTCTAGGTGATTCGTACACATAGAACATGTCTTATGTATTAAAGCCCTTATCAGATAAGGAGTAGTAAAAGTTACTGAGATAAAACGTAAAAATAAATTATGGAATCTCAGCTTTAGGGACGGTCTCATAATTTTCTTTAAATATTTTAAGTAATTCCATATGACTAAAGAATGAACGAAAGGGTAAAGGTTAGAATTCAGAAGGTACTCCCTAGAAATTGAACCTATGTACACATACCTCTGTTACTCCAGGCTGTCCCAGCCTAAAGGGTGAAAAAGGGTCCAAGTAGGTAAAACAAAACAGTAATTTTATAGACACATCTCAAACTGATGTGTGGGAACTCCAAGCCCTCCTTCCTAAATGTATTGAGAGTCTCCAGGGGATATTACATGTGTCTCTGAGAATTTACTATCGCTGACTAAATTTCAGTAACATACCTATCGTTTTATGCCTCTGGTTGGCTGAGTATTGCCAATGTCACCAAAGGTACATGTGTCTCTGAGAATTTACTATCGCTGACTAAATTTCAGTAACATATCTATCGTTTCCTGTCTCTGGTTGGCTGAGTATTGCTAATGTCACCAAAAGTACAGCTGTGCCCTCATCAACCAAAGCACAACATACTATAACATCACTAAAGAGATTTAGTATATAAGAATCACATTTCAACATAATAAAGATCATATGTGAAAAACTTAGAGCCAACATTATACACAATGGTGAAGATTTCCCTCAGCGATCATGAACCAGACAAGGATACAAACTTTCAACATTCTTGTTTAATGAAACACTGGAAGTCGTAGCTAATCAGTTAAGGAAGACCAAGAAATAAAAAACATCCAAATTGGAAAAGAACAAGTAAAATTGTCATTATTTGCAGATGATATGATTTTGTATTAAGACTCAAACAAAAAAAGTTAGAATTAATCAAAGAAATCAGTAAAGTTGCAGGATATTAAAAAAAAACTTAGACATTTGTGGTGTTTTTATATATTAATAATCACCTAAAGAAGAAAAAAGGGAAAAATGTCATTCATAGTATATCAATAACAAAATATTTGGGAATAAATTTATTTAAGGAGGTGAAATATTTTACTGAAAGAAATAAAAGACATAGACAAATGAGAAGACATCCTGTGTTCGTGGGTTGGAAGAATTAGCATTGTTAAAGTGCCCATACTATTCAAAGCTATCTGTAGGTTTAACATAATTCAAATATAATTCCAGTGGAACTCCGATAGAAAAAGTAATTCTAAAATTTGCATGAAACCCAAAGGATCCCAAATGGCCAAAGCAATTCTGAGAAAGAATAACTAAGCAAGAGATATCACACTTCCTGATATCAAACTATACTACAAATCTATAGTAATTAAATAAGTATGGTACTGGCCTGAAAAAATAAACACATAGACCAAGGACACAGAATAGAGATACCAGAACTAAACCCCTGCATAGATGGTAATCTAATACTTAATAGGAGGACTAATAATCAAGGGAGCCAAGAATACCCAGTAAGGAAAGGATAGTATTTTCAACAACCAATGTTGAGAAAGCTGGATAAACACACGCAGAACAATGTAACTGAACTCCTATCTTACACCACAAATAAACATTAACTTGAACTGGGTCAAGGACTTAAACGTAAGACTAATACCATAAAACTCTTAGAAGAGAATGTAGGGAACATAGTCCTTGATCTTAGTAATGATTTTTTTCGGATATGACATCAAAAGCACAGACAACAAAATAAAAAAATCAATAAGTGGGGCTACATTAATTTAAAAAGTTTCTGTGCAGCAATGGAAACCATCGATAAAATGAAAAGACAACCCAAAAATGGGGGAAAAATTTTGCAATTCATAATAGTTAAGGGGTTCATATCCAAAATATATGAAAAACGCATACAACTCAATATCAATCAAGGAAACAAACCAACCAATTGAAAAATGGGCAGAGGAACTAGACATTTCTCCAAAGACATCCAAATGGTCAATAAGTACCTGAAAAGAAGCTTAACATTATTCATTTTCAGGGAAATGCAGTTCAAAACCAGTCAGATATTACCTCACAATGTTATATCAGCAAGAAGAGATAGTAAGTGTTGGTGAGGATAAGAAGAAAGGGGACCTTTTTCTCTATTGGTGAGAATGAAAATTGGTTTAGTCACTATAGAAAACAATATGGAGGCTTCTCAAAAAAATTAAAAATAAGTCTACCATATGATTAAGCAGTTCCACTTCTGGCTACATATTCAGAGGAAACAGGATATTGAAGTGATATATATACATACTTCCATATTCATTGCAGCATCAGTCACAAAAGTCAAGATATTGAAATGACCTAAGCGGTTATCAGTGGATGTAATATACATGAACAGTGGAATATTATTAAGCCACTAGAAAAAAGACATCCTGCCATTTGTTGACAACATGGATAGACATAGAGGATATTATGCTAAGTGAGGTAGGTCAGAGAAAGTCATCATTTACTTGTGGCATCCAAAAATGTCAAACTTAAAAAAACAGAGAAATGGTGATTTCCAGAGGATGGAGGGTGGGTGATGTTATTTAAACTTCCAAACTTGCAACAAGTATCAAATAAGTCCTAGAGATCTAATGCAGAGTACAGTGACTATAGACAACAATACTGTATTGTATTACAATTAAAGTTGCTAGGAGACTAGATCTTATTTATTCCAACCACTAAAAAGAAATAATTATGTGATCTGATAGAGGTTCTAATTATTGTTACAAAGGCAGCTAAATTACAACATACAAAAGTATTTAATCAATATGTTGTACACCTTAAATTTATTCAATGTTATATGTAAAATGTATTTCAATTTAAAAAGAATCACCTCTAAGAAATTATTAAAAAGATGTATACTTGGCATGATAAGTGAGATGATTTTTAAATTCATCAATAATATAAGTTTAGCTGGTTGAAAAATTAAATGACAAATAAGATAATATAAGTTGATTTACCAGTCAACTTACAGTTGAATATTTATATCCTCATCCAAGTTGTCTAAAAGCTTGAATACCTATGAAATCAAGCCTACTCTCAGAATTTGATATATAGTAAAAAAATATTCCTACCATGATTACAAAATCTTTTACTTTGCCAAGAGGAGGACCCCATAGGGCTACTAGTTATGAATTAGCAATTTATCTGTTGAAAAGATTTTCTTGTGCTCTTTTGACCAAATGTAGGGATTTTAAGAGTGATTTCCCAGGTCTTCAAACTAATAGCTTTTAGTATTTCTTGCAGAACAAGAATGGTAAGAAAAACTAGCCAAAATAGTGCAGTTGAGGGACTACCCACCTTGAATGCAAAGCAGATGTCCTGCATGTATTTGGGGCAGTTGATGTTGTGTTTGTTAATTGGGCACTAGTAAGACTTCAGGCCTATTTGGCAAACTTTATTCTTGTTTTTGGAAACTCCATTTGAATTGTGCTACATGGTGAAGACAGAAGTCTAGAGTCTTGATTTCAAAGATTTTTTAAAAAGTATTTTTTCAGTGTGTAAAAGCCTTTTCTTTTCCTATATCCTTCTCCAGTTTTACAGAGTATGAACATTTATATTATTATATATAGGAAGCATGTGGCGTCAGGAGTTCATGAACTGCTCTGAAGGTCTCTTAGCTGCTTGTTCATTCTGGAGCCTTCTGAGTTCTCACATCATAGCACCTTAATCCTATGATGCACTGGGGACAGTATAAGTGTCACCTTTCTTGCTATACAAATCATAGCAAAGCATAGGACTTCTTCACAAAACTCTCTTGCTTTTTTTTCCACAGTGAAAAAACACACAAACTAATAACTAAATTAACAGACAAGGAGGGTATCATGAAAAACATCGTTCTTCAAAATAGACATATTAACTAGATCTGTGCTTTTTTGGCCCTGTTTAAATGAGAAAAATAACACTTGACCTCATGGACATATTGGAAAAAATTAAATGATAAATATGTAAATGCAATATATGCTCAATAAATGTTATATTCATCTTCATTGTCCTGAAGGTTATAGAGAGGATTCAAGGGGAGCCATGGATATCAATAGTGCTGGTATATTTTCAAGTCAGGAAACAGAGATATTCATTCAAACTATGGACTTTCTCCTGGGGAAGGGGTGGCGCATAGATGAAAAACACGATGAATGAATAAAGGCTCAACTCATAGGCCTCTTGAGTGTAACATGAGGTCAGCAGAATAAAAGCCTCTGTCACATAAGTGATGGGTAACATTCATTCCTATCTCCCTGCCTATTCCTCTATTCTGAACTAAATCCTTAGGGCTGACCGTAACACACAGAACCAATGTGATGTTAAGGACTCCAGCAAAGAGAACCTGTTCTTCCAGCACCTGTGAAGTTGAATTAAGGCTTAGATCACTGCTCAAAGACTAAGGTTTGGTAACTAAAGTTTGAATCTTGCCTTATGATTAGATGGCAGACACAGAGACCCTGGGTGACTGAGTGAAGAAGGAAGGGCAGAAAGCAAACAAGTGACCACCAGCAATTTGGGATATGGTTGAAGGACAAGGGGTTGGGGTTCCTAGGTTTTTCTTTATCCACATTCCAATTTCAATCAAGTATTTGCCTTAGCAGTTATATAGCCTACAATTTTGATTTAAATATTTTTCATGCTTTAAAAAATCAGAGTATAACATGTATAATTTAAAAAAATGAAATAGATATCCTATGAAAACAACAACAAACAACAACAAAACATGAAACCTAAACACTTGCTAACAACCCACCACTACCCAGTCAAAATCATTTTACTAAGAGAAAACATCACTGATTGTCATAGTATTATTTTACACTTCAGGTATTTTAAGAACTTTCTCCCATAAGTAAGGATTTAACTTATACCACCTATTTAGTGGGAAGACAGAGAGACATGTGAGGAGGGAGAAAGTGAGGGAAAGGAGGAGAAAATAGAACATATACGTAGTAATATTAATATTCATTTTTGTTGGAAAATGCATGTCTTTATCTTTAGTCTGAAAATTTTTATCTTATTCTCTATAAATGTGCTCCCTTTGATTTTCTTAGTTCTATGTCTTTATGGAAATTCTTTTAATCAAATTCTACATTTCCTTTTTAATTATTTTTCTTTACAATATATTCTGGGAGAGAATCTTGGTATTATCTTCAAATATTTCCTTTGAATCTGTCTATGGTGGTTATAGTTTTTAAAATTTCCAAGAGCTATTTCTTATTCTCTTGTTCCTTTTTCATAGTGCCCTGTTCTTGGTACATAGCTGTAATATTTTTTCAAATCTCTTTTAGAGAAGTGGAGGGATTTTTTTAAAGTTCCTTTTTTTTTCATTCCCTACATTATCTGTTTTCTCTGAGTTCTGTTTTAGTATAATTTGGTTTTTTCATTCCTGCTGAAAATTTTCATGGAATCTCTGGAAATCTTTGGTTTTCAGTTTGTACAATAAAGAAATGAACACTGACAGCAAATTCTATGGATGAAGGAGAGAGGCTTGAGTAAGGTGGAGCACAGGGAGCCACCTAGTATCGGAGAAGAGTGAGGAGGGTCCCAGAACCTAAAAATAACTCTTTATTTGGAATTTCAACACCTATACTACATTTTATAATTCTTCACTTGATGATTTACTATCTGTAGAATTTTTTTAGAAAGGAATATTCTAAGGTTTTGTTCCTGTTTTTGTTTAATGCTAAATACTTAGCTGTCTGCTGGTTTTGTCTATGGGGATGAAGAGGGCAAGTTTTGTATTTAGACACTTACATAAGACTATTGTTTTCAGTCCCACTCCTTCTTCCTCCAAATCAGGCATATCTGTGCCTGACAAGTCTACAGTGTCATGGAGAAACTTCTGAGAAGATAAATTTACTCCTAGATGTGCTCCTTTGCAAGCGTCTTAGGTTGAAACTTTCTCTACTTCATTCAGTCAAGGTCATTTTTCCCTTTGCTTTTTGTATTTGAGAAATTTGTTTGAAATATGTCATCTGACGATTGCCCTTATTCATTCTACTCTAAGTATTTATCTGCAAAGACAGACTATCTGATTCTATATAATCCATCATCATAATTTACATGGAGTGGCAGGGGAGAAGGGCAAAAATGAGTCAGTAGATAAAGCCATCATGATATGGAAGTTATAGGAACACATACTAAAGTCCCTGCCCCCTTCCAGTATTCAGCATCTTAAGCAACTAATCTGAAAGAGCCAACTTTGTCTTAGTCATATTGCCCTGGCTCAATATCTTGAATGTCCAGCTCCTCCTTCTTCCCTATTGCTATTTACATGTACTATGCACATCCTCTGGCATGTCATGTCCTCTACCTACCACAGGATACCACCTGTGGAGTAGTGATTTCCATCAATCTACATTTTTTTCTCTCTCAAAACTATTTTTTTCTTCTAAGAATAAAGGAAGGAGGGGCCTCCCTGGTGGCACAATGGGTTAAGTCTCAGCACTATGAAGCTATCCACAGTCACCACAGCAAGAGTTCAATCTCCAGCCAGGGAGCTTCCCACATGGCACAGCAGACCTCTCCTGCCTCACCCACTGCTCCCCTCAGCAGTGTATTTCAGTCAATCTGCTTGAACTGCTCCCCACTCTGTCTCTGGTGAATCCTCTCATGCCCTACACCTCTGGCCTATATCCATTTCTTGTATGCATAATCAATCAATCTTTAAAAACAATAAAAATTAAAATAAACAAAGGAAGGAGAGTATAAGCATTTATAGCATTGTCCAAATTTCATTTTGTGGGAATATGGAGGGAGGAAGGCTGTTAATCACTACTTTTAATGGTGGTTAATCCATCAAAAAAGAAAGAATGGATTTCCTTGCAGCAATAAAACAGGTCAAATATTTTCCTTTACAGAGAAATAAAGTCAGGTAGTTGGGCAATGAAGACAAGGGGAGAAGAAAGAGCACCTGCTTAAGGACTTGTTTTTCATATTGGAATAGACTTTTCTGTATCCAAACAATTAATTAGCAGATAAAATTTAATGGAGAAGATAACTGAAAAAGGCCTTTGTTTATTTTCTCAAATAGCATAGTATCCTGTTAACTCAAACTGCTGAGATGACTTGAATTTTACTCAAAGTCATGGAGATATATATCTTCTTTCGTTGTCTCCACCATCACAATCATAAATACAAAGAGTGAAAGCCAGTAAATCTGCCATTTCACAGCATAAACACCACCATGACAATTTAATTAATGATTCCCTCAGACCACTCTTATTATACAAAGAAATGTTTCTCTTTTTGACAGAGAAAGACATCCTTCATGGAGTCTTTTTGAGAAGTGCAGAAATGTGTATCTCGGTGATAGGGAACATTAGACTGAAGTATAGAAATAAGGCAAAGAAATAAGACTGCTTCCTCTTTTTTTATGGTTACTTCCACTCCTACTTTCTGACTTCATCTAAATACAGTTTATACATGGATGCCTTGACATGAGAGTTGGACTACTTTGTTACTGAGTCTACCTCCAAGAGTGGCTATAATCATTATCATCCTTATTCCTGAACCTTTAGCCCTAGCTTTCCCACTTTGTATAACCATGTACACTGCTTTTCTTACTTAAAATGTTGTGCTCCTACTGTGTCTAAAAGTTCCATGCTCCTTCAAGGCCCTGTCCAGACCCCATATCTCCTGCAAATCTGTAACCTCCTCCTAATGAAATCGTCTCTCCCTCCTCTGAATTTCTACTTCTACAACTTATATTGTCTCTCTTGTCTGATGGCTTCTTTGTACACTGTATCTCTAGCATCTCACTAATTGCAGCAACTTACTCAAATGTTCAACTTTTGTAGACCAATGCCCAGTAGGGTATTTCCTGAGCAAAGCCAGTACCAGTTTTAGAAGAATTAAAAAGAATTTATCACTGTTTAATTTAAATGCCTAATATTTATAAAATTAAAAATTAATTATTTTGTACCCAAGAAAGAAAATATGTTGAACTATTTCATCAAAACATTTACAGTCAGCTACATGACAAATAGTTTGTCATAGGTCACATTCCTCATCCAGTAATCTTATTCCTTATTCTCTACTAGATAAACTTGAAAACTCTCATAGTTTATGGTTCTCACAGATGTGAACATTAGACTTCCACAGAGACCAGAAGTTATGAATAGAGTTCACACAAAATACTAATGACAGCATTTTAGTTATTTATTTATTTTTACTTTAAGTTGATGATCATAGCCAGTAAAAATCCAGAAAGTTGACAGATTTATATTGAGAGAAAGAAATGAATTTCTAATTAATTATTTGGTGGTATTTGACTCAGTTAAGGAATATGGGTGGCTCTCATCTGTATTTTGTAGGTAAAGTGCTCTGAGATCAGAGGTAACCTCGTTCTTTATCTACTGATGTTCTCCCTTCTTACATACAGACCTATTGTTACATTTAATACTTATTCAAAGATAATTGACAACATGGTTTACAAAGTGATCAACATTAAACAAATGAAAATCTTCTGTGGCACAAATTTTCATTAGTGAACACACTAAAAGCTATCAAGCACTTATTTCTGATCTATTTTTTGCTTGTATATTATTATAATTTGGCTAAACTTCAATGCAAAATGTCAGCTGATAGCACACATGATATTAGTTGTTATTTCTCTATACTATGGTACTGAAATCACAAGATGTTATATTTTAGATGGATCTTACTAAGAGCTAGCTTTATGTTGTGGTTTTAAAATATGTACACAAATGTTCTGACACGCCTCACTTCTAAAGGTCAATGTTAATTTCCCTGCCCTTGGGTGTGAGCTGGACTTAGTAGTTAGCCTCTAACAAATAGAATGACAGAAACAGCCTGAGGAATCTTAAACTCTCATGAAAACCATTGTGGTTTCTTCCTTTCTTTCTTTTGGATCATTTTTCTCTAGAATAAACTAGCTGCTTTTTTGTGGAGAACGTTCAAACAAACCCATGGGAAGTTCCACATATCAAGGAACGGAGTTCATCCAACAATAATGAAAGAAGTGACATTTCCTTTCAACAGTTTGTGAGTGGGCCATTTTATCCTTTAGCCCCAGTCAAATTCTCTGATGACTCTAGCCCTGGCTGACATCTTGATTATAACTTCTTAGAGACCCTGAGCCAGAATCATCTAGATGAGCTGCTTCTTAATTCCTGACCTTTGAGAATTATGAGATAATAAAAGCAAGTTGTTTTAAGCTACTAGTTTTCTGGTAATTTATTATATTGCAGTAGGTAATGAGTGTATTTTGTTTCCCTTATAGACACCCTATTTATCATTAACTTTATGGCTGGTTTTATATTTTCTCTGCAATATGAATTATACCTGTTTTTACTGGGTATAACTTTGAATATATTTTATTTTATCTCTCTGTTAGTAGCAAAATTCATCATTTATGACTGAAACAGTCTAAATTTGCATTTCTATTAAAAAACTCAATTATTTTATTAACATAATCATTGTATTATGCTTAAATTCTGATGGTTTATCAATATTAGGAAAAAGTTATAATGATGAATTAAAGACTATGAGAAAATGGGGCTCTAGTCCACTAAAAAACAATTTTTCAGATAAAATCATTCTATTTACTATTTGTACTTCATTTTAAACAAGTTGTAATATTTATGGATTCACTTATTATAGCACATTCAAGTTCATTCTCTTATTTGCAAAAAATTCTGTTTAGTTGCCTTTATAATTTTTCTTTGAAAATAGGAAATACATTAGAATTTCCAGTAGTAGTTTTAAGATGATGCAGACTACTTAAGCCATTAGGATGTTTTGTGAAATAGAATGTAATGTAACATAATAGAAACACAAATTTTCAATTTTATATATATACACATACATAAACACACACACACACACACACACACACACACACACGCACACCAAAAAGCAGATAATCTATGTCTGCCAAGAGTTGTTTAAAATATCAATAAAATTGAATATCTATATTAAGATTAATAAAAAAAGAGATACAGAAAATATTTATAACATGAATGAAACCTAAAGGATAAAAAGGTGAAATTATGGAAAACTTTAGGCAATAAGTTGAATAGTATAAATAAAATGAAAATGTTCAATGAAAAACCAAAACTACCAAAGTATAGTAAAGAAGATGTAATAACCTAATTAGCCTGCACTAGTAAAATAATTGAATTTGTAGAGAACTATACCATAAAAACTCCAGGTAAGATGGTTTCAGTGATGACTTACAGTAAATATCCAATAAAGAAATAATACCACTTCTACACAGTTTTTCCCACAACATCATAAAGGAGCAAAAATTTTCTAACTCATTTTATGAGATAAATTCAAAATTAGACAAACACATTGCAAGAAAATAAAACTAAAGACCAATATTCTTCAAGAATAGAGATGCAAAATTCTTAAAATTTTCAACAAACCCTCAATAAAACCTAGCAAGTCAAATACAATAACATATAAAAAAGATAATGTATCACAAAATAGATGCACGAAACATATTTTGCTAAAATCCAATTCCTAGTATGATACAAACTAGAAATATAAGGTAATCTTTTCAACTACTAGGAAATTTACCAACTGATAAAAGGAATATACAAAAGCTTATAAGCTTATACTTTGTGGTGAAATGTTTGTTCTGGAAGTTCCAGCTAGTTTGATAAGGCAAGAAAGGAAACAAAAGGCATCAATTGAAAGGTTAATATTGCTAAGATTCTGATTCTCCCTAAAACTATCTACACATTCAGTATAATTCTAATCAAAATTTTAGTAAGCATTTTTATAGCAATTGACAAGCTGATACTAAAGAAAATGAAAAATACATATAAATGCAAAGGATTTGGAGTAGACTAAGCAAATTAGAAAAAAAAATCAAGTTGGAAGACTTACATAACTTGATTCTAAGACACAGTAAAACTACAATAATCAAGGCAGTATGGTATTAGCTAAAGAGAGTCATAGAGAACAAGTAACAGAATAGAGCCCAAAAGTGGATTCATCCATTTGTCTTTATGACAAATATACTAAGAGAAAAGAAGAGTCTTTTGAACAAATGGCATTGGAATTGTATGTCCATATTAAATGAACAAAAACCTCAAACCTTAACTCACAACATATATAAAAGATAATTTGATATATAGCAATCTTAAATGTAAGAGATAAAACTGTAAAACTTCAACATAAAAACACATAAAACAGCTTTGAGACATTAAGAATTCTTAAGTGGGACACAAAATTCATAAAAATACAAATAAATAATTGATAATACTTCAAAAATTAGTTAGAGATACTATTAAAAGGAAAACAACTGACTGGGAGAAAATATATGCAAAACATTTATCTAATAAAAACTTGCATATCGAAACAATATAAAGAACACTTACTACTCAATAACAAGAAATAACCAACTAAAAAAAGGGCATAATAATTGAGCAGAAATTTAAAGAACATATTGAAATGACAAAGAAATAATCAAGATGATTTTGAACTTCATTAGTTATCAGCAAAGAGCAAATAAAAACCATAAGACATATCTGCCTTTATGACTGAACTAGAAGTTACAACAAAGTATTGGCTGGTATATGAAACAACTAGAATTCTCACTGAGAGTAGGAATACAAGATAATAATACTCACTTTGGAAAACAGGTGGGCATTTTCTTATAAAGTAAGCATAGATGCATATAGCCTATTGTTAACACTCCCAAATATTTACGAAGAGAAATAAAAAAATATATATCTACACAAAGATTTGTACATAAATATTGATAGTAGTTTTATTAATAATACCCTGAAACTGAAAACAATTTTAATATTCATAAACTGGGGGAAAAAACCATTATGCTACACCCATATAATAGACTACTACTCAGTCATAAAAAGGATCAAATTGCTGATGTGTATAACTATGAATAAATCACAAAATAATTATGCATTTAGTTATTTAAGTCAGGACCAAATGATTATTTGACTGCATTTATATATCAAATTCTAGAAAAGGTAAAACTATAATGACAGTCAATCAGTATTGTCAGAAACTGGGAGAAGAGGGAAGAAATTGACTGCAAAGAAATACAAGGGATCAATTTGTGGTGAGGCAAATGTTCCATATCATGATGGCGTGGTAGCTATATGACTATAAACTTGCATCAAAACTAATCAATCTTCACATTTAAAATTAGTGCATTTTATTTTGTGCAAATTATATTTTATTAAAGCTATTGAAAAATGAAAAAAATTTGACAGGACAAATTCAATATCCATCCAATATGAATGCCACCTGTTAAGACAGTAATGACATTTAAAAACACAATAGGACTTTGTAGGAAAATTATAATTTACCTACAAATTAGTGAAAAATATGTGAGTAAATCTTTTTCTTGACTTTTTCTAAAATTTACAAACTATTTGTAGGCTACTTGATAGATGCCCAAACTTTGTGACACAACAATCTAGAAGAGAGTTCCTGATGTAAATTTGCCCCAGTTTAAACTACTGAATAGTAAATCTTTAATACCCTTCACTGAATTATTTTAGTTCACTCACCCCTTATATGGAGAGTCTGTCCTTGGTCTTTCACCTTCCTTTTTCTATTCCCAATTCTTCATTTCTCCCCTCATCTATATCAGGTATATTGGAGTTTGTCATCACTGTCACTAGGCTAATCTTTGAGTTTGGCCTTGCTTCAGTCAATGTGATGTTTAAAGGACCTAACCTAAGCAGAAGTTTAAATGTGTTTGTATAGGTGGACTTGTCTTCTAAAATCTCTGTAATTGCCTGGAGAATTTCTCCTAATTAGCTCTATTCCTTCAACCTAGGCCTCAGAATAAAGTGTCAATCTCCAGTCAAACTGAAGACCCAAGAGTATGAGAATATATATTATATACCACCAAATTTTGGCATAATTTGTTATGCAGCATTGCAGTTGGCACTCTTTATCCTTCTCATCCCGTCCTTTCTCTTCTCCAGGGAATTGCAATGAAAAGATCACCCACTCCCATTATTATAATGGTCAACTGTAGGGAAAAAAACCACTAAGTAGTTTCTGATCTAGCCTTTCTTGTGAGTTCCAGATTCTCAGATAATGTTTAAAGAATAAGTATCTACTTGACATATGAAAGAAGGGAAAATGGGTCATATCAATTAGTTGCCTATTTTCTTTTTAGACGCTTTTTACATAATTTGTACTCAGTAAATATTTAGCTAATGGAGGTATTATTACCATAATTTTAACTGCAAAAAGAATTGCCTATGATTACTTGTCCCAGCAAAATATAACCTATTGTATTGCATTTTTCTCTCTTGGAAAAGGACCCATTAAAGAAAATAAAGAAGGGTTCTCAGATTCTAATTAACGACTAAAATTATTTTAGTGTAATTCTTAATTTAGAAAATAATATAGGTACTTGATGTAATCTGGAGAATATATTTACAGAAAAAACTTAGCTTCTTCCTTCACTATAATATGGAGTTTTCAGTTTTAATAGGAAGAAGCACATCTACATCAAGGTTAATTTGAGATAATTAAAAAAATATTTTTGCTATTGGCTTTGAGAATATATTAAGGCAAAATGTAATTACAATATACCATTGCAATGGATTAAATGAGTAAGAAAGAGAATAAATGAACTAAACTATAGCAACAAACTATTTTGGATATGTAAAAGATAAGTTATTTTTTGAAATATTTAGAGGTGTGATTGCAATAAAATATTTTTTTCAATATTTAAGTTTCATTTAAAAAGACTATTTCTAGCACAAAATAATTAACAGCACTATATTTCAACCAAAATTAGCTTTTCATAACTGAAACTAAATAGTCCTAATATAGGAATATAACAGACTTGGGGATATGCTGCTAGGACCCTTTAAATTCTTTTTTCTTATTGAGGTAACAGTTTATATTGTACTTTGTATTTTGAAGTATAGGATCTCCCTCTTTAGGTGTTACCATAGTGCACCCACCATCAAGTTCACCACCATAGTCCATAGTGATCTTGCCCAACTTTGTTCTTGCCTCTCACTCTCCCTCTCCTCTTCTAGATGTCTCCTAATTCCATAGTCAGTGTTCAATAGTTAATTTTGAGTTTGGCTTTATCTGACCCTTTGTTTGATTTCTCTATATTTCACATGTAAGTGACACTATCCAGTCATTTCTTCTTCTGACTTATTTTGGTTAGTATAATCCCCTTCAGCACCATCTGTGGTACCACAAATGGCATGAGTTTATCTTCTTTTGACCACAGAATAGTATTCCATAGTGTATATATACCACATCATCTTGATTTATTCATCTGATTTTGGACACTTAGGTTGTTTCCATAGTTTAGCTATTACAAAGTTTTTTATTCAGTTTAATAGCTAATTTGCTTTTATTGCTGAATAATTTTCTATTAAATGGATGTACCATTCTTTGTTTGTCTATTTAGCTATGAATAAATTCTTGGTTGTTTCCAAGATTTTGCAATTATATTCTCATAAGCAATGTATGAAGTCTAATTCTCTGCATCATCATCAATACTTGTTTCATGCTAAAAAATAGGAAAGTAAATAAACATACATACTAGATACTGAGAGTCCAGGTCATCTTCACATACCAGGATTCCAGAATTCTTCCATCATGTCTTTTTTCCTCTAAGCAGGAGGTACTGAAAGAGTTTTATCTGGAGGTTCTGCAAAGAATCCAAGCACAATAATACGACATTAAGGATTTATCAATACAATAACCATGTCAGGTCACCTTTGGTGAAACCTAAAATCAATAAACCATATCTAAGCTTCTTCACACTCAGTGAGTTTTTACTTTCTCATTTTTATATAAAGAGATGGTTAAAGGTCACAAAAATTCAGAGGAAAGCCTGTGAAGGATAGCTACCCACAAAACAAACAGTGAAAGGTAACTTAGAACAATCAGACTCTGAAATGGGAAGACTACCTAAATATTATTTTTCTTAATAACCTCAGAGATAGAGAATATTGCAACCACAAAAAATAGAATGCTATAATGAAAGGAATAGAAAACGAAACTAAATTTTATCAAGTAATAAAAAATTGTAGCAGAATGAAAAACTCAATCAAAAACTTGTAAAGATAATAGACTAAAAATAGAAAAAGCAAAAAAAAAAATTAGAGAACCAGAGCAGGAAGTCCTAGTAAGTTCCAGTTCCAACTCAGAATAGAGAACAGAGGAAAGATATCATCAACGATTTTATTTGAGTAAAATTTTGAGAACTAGAACATCAACTTCCACATTTAAATGGAATCATTGATACTTTAGCATAATGAATTAAAAATAAACTCATACCAAAGTAAATGGAGAAATTTAATTTTAAAAGCAGTGAAGAAAAAGAGCAGATCATAAGATCCTCCAGGTAGGAAAACAACTTAGGTCTCATGTAAAAGATTAGTAATCAATATGACTTTGAATTTCTTAAGACTATACAGGAAAATAGGAAATCCTTCAATTTTTGTAAAAGACAATGATTTCCAATCTCAAATTTTATAACCAGCTAGATAGTAATCAAGAATGAGGATAGAATGAATATATTTTCAGGCATGCATAGTCTTAAGTAACTTATCTTCCATAAGTTATTTCTCAGAAAGCCTCTAGAAGATGATCTCCACCAAAATAAGAGAAAAAAGTAGTATTATGAAAAGCTGTGTGGTGGTTTCTCAAACTACTAAAAAATGGAGATACCATATGACCTAGTAATTCCACTCCTAGAAATCTATCCAAAGAACACAAAAACACTAATTCAAAAGGATACCTGCACCCCTATGTTTATCGCAGCATTATTTACAATAGGTAAGATATGGAAACAACCCAAATGCCAAAAATAGATGAATCGATCAAGAAGATGTGGTATATAGACACAATGGAATTCTATTCAGCAATCAAAAAGATAAACTTATGTAATTCACTGCAATGTGGAGGATCAGTATTTATCCAATTTAGGATGGAATCATAGTTGATCCTCCTCCCTATGGATAGAGCCAGAAGGGGAAAAAATATCAGATGGTTACACTTATAGGAGGAATATAGGGGAACCAAATAAGGGATCATGAAAAAAATAACAATAATAAAAAAACAAAATTACCAGGCAACTATAAATCAGAGACATTCTACAAGGGAGGGGGAGGCAGAGGGATCAAAATGAGAGGGAAGAGCACAAAAGACGATGGTGATGGTACAGGGGTGAATTGGTGGTAGGAATTTTACAGAAACTACACCTGAAAGGAGAAAGCATACAGTATACAAAAATGAACAATGATGTAAATATATATATATATATATATATATATATATATATATAAATTAAAAAAAATAAAAAGAGATAAAAGTAGTAAGAGCAGGGAGTACAGGAAACAAAGTAATTCAAGTAGGAGAAAGGGAGAGAGAATACTCTGATAATGGTGAAGGGGGATATTAGTAGGAGAATTTTCAAGTAGTTGATGGGCAGTGAGTTCAGTGAAGTACACAAAACAGCTCCTGGAAAGAATCCTCTAAGAAGATAAAATTTATGGAATACCTCATGTGAAAACAGGTGGAGGCCATATTTGAAGAGTGGACAGAAAGCTTGTGGTTGAAATGTTGATAAATATACTAAAAACTATACAAATAAAAAAAAACCAAAAAAATGTTATTAACTCCAGGCAAAGGAAAAAAAATGTGGAAGGATAAAAATCTTATAGTTTCTCAGTGAATAGCATTTGCATAGCTATAATAAATGCTAAATGTTGAGGCAAACTAATTATGATATAACTTTATTGAGTGTAAGCATGAAGGGCTGGAATTAAAATGAAAGTAAAGTCTTCATATTCCTAAGTCAGAAGTAAATAAATTATGCTATCCTTTAACAACTAGTAATTATTGATATAAATCCCTTTTAAACATATGGATGTAAGCTGTGAAAGTATCAGCTGAGTTGAAAATTTAAAGGTTGCCTTTAGAAAAGGCAAATGGGTTGGGGTAAGAAATGGCTACAATTTTAAAGAGCTGGATTTTATACTGTATAAAAGTAAATTTTTGACAAACATAGAAGGCAACAATTTATTAATATGCCACACTGAGGCTCAATATTTGTACAATTCAGGCTGGAGTCATAGTTGATCCTCCTCCCTATCAGTCTCCTAATTCAACATACAGTTTTGTATTAGTAACATGAAAATTTTTTCTCTGACTAAAGGAAAAGGGGAAAAATTTTTAAAGAGGGGTGGTGAGAAGGAGGAGAGAGTGAGAAGAGAGGAAACATATGGCATCCAGCCCTCCTCTGCCTGTCCTCTTGGTCTGGGCTGCTTTCTCTGTTTAGAGGGAAATTACACCAAAGATGGAGAAGCTATTTTCATCAGAGACTTTTTAACGTTCTTGACCAAATTGTCTTGCTTCAAGACCCAGGTGACAAAGTGCAGCTCAGAGATGCGGAGTGGGACAGTCTCCTCAGGTTCCCCACAGAACTTAGTGTTGCTGATTTGGAGTATTTCAAAGCAGCATCCTTAACACAATGTCAGTCTTATGTGGAATATCATCAACAGGAGCAACAGAGAGAATCCTCAAGTAAGCAGCTGAGTAGAAAATTTTAACTAGTTAGAGGAAAGCTAAAGAAAAAAAGTATAGCAGATGTTACTTTGTATTTGTAGTGAAAATACACATACAAATCTTTAGCATATACAGCCTTGCCTTGCTTTGCCATGAGTTCAAGTCAAGGTCTCCTGTATAGGTAATATATTCTGGAATGAAATCCAGGTAATATATTCTGGAAAGACTGAATAGGGAGGGAGAAAAAAACAGAAAAAAAGAAGTTATTTTTCAAAAAAGTTTTGATTTACCACTTATTTACAATACTATATAAATTTTGGGAGTATGGGTTCACACCTCTTTTTTTGTATAAGCCTCATTCACTCACCACCAGAGTTCTGGTGTTATTCTCTCTGTCAGGTTGGCCCCCACTACCCTTCCCCCCCCCACCATTTCCCCTCTAGTAATCAGCATATTTTTTAATAGAACTATCTTTTGTTGTGATTCGTTAGTTCATCTGCTTTTGTTACAAAAATATGTTACTGATCACTAATTTGGCAATTGAACTACCTTCCTAGTGGGGCCCATGCAAGATTCTCCTCAGAGTTATGTATTTGAGGAGTCATAGAAAATGGAAACATTTATGTAGACTCTCATCTCTCTTTAGTCCAGAATTTGCACAGGTGGGAAAGCCTTCCCTTAGGTATCTTACTCAGAAAGAAAGACACCCCTAACAGAACATCAAAAACTACTGGTGTGGCTGAGGCTGCATGCTCTCAGGTTCCACTTATAAGGGCGGTTCTTACAGTAATGATACAGTAAAATGGTGTTCAGAGAATATGAGGTGGGGCATAACATTGTTTGATACAATGTGGATTTTCAGAAACATCTGCAGAAGATGGGGGCTTTGAAGAGCAACCTTATATGAGTAAGCAGATGACAGTAATACTGGATTTTGGAATGTAATTATTTATGTGATATTAATTATTTATACTTTCAGGCTGGTGAAGATTGGGTTATTTGGTTTATATTTAGATTGATATTTGTATTTTATGAAGTCTCAAACCCAAAAGGATGCTAGGAGAAGTAGAGTTTGGAGATGAGAAGTATCACTTATCGACATATCATAAAGAAGGGATTCATGACATTATAGCCCTCCAATACTATAAAACATATTCAGATACTCTAAAATCTGCTGAACTTCATTTTCTTCTGGCAAATACAAACCATGAGTTGTGAATAGGAAATATAAATGAACTGGACAAGCCTACAAAAAGCCTTAAATGGCAGTAAAGTACTTAAAATCTTTTAAGGAATGTTGATTTCCTCACCTAGAATTCTTGGTTGTAAAACGAACTGTTACTGTAGCTACAAGAGACTGAATGGTGGACTGAAGGAGGGGTGAGCAAGAACCAAATATGGCCAAGGCAAAGCTCAGTGTACAGTGGATAAGGCAACATTTCTTACTGTCCCTACATTGCCCCAGAACCCTGACATGTACCTCCAGCATCAAAGGGAATCCCACACTACTCTTTCTACCCTGGGGAATCTAGCTGATGCAGGAGTCATTTCTAAGCATGTCAAAATAAGTGTTATACTGTAAGATGCTTTCTAATAGTAGGCACTTCTTACAAATGACTCAGAAAAGTGTTTTGAGACATTGCCATCTACCATTTCTCTTTATTTTATCCTCTTCTGACTGTTCAAGCACACATCGCAGCTGGCTCTGTGATTCTTACCTCAGGGGAGGGGTGTGCATGTGTGTGTGTGTGTGTGTGTGTGTGTGTGTGTGTGTGTGTGTGTGTGTACATATACATAGAGTAATTTTTAAAAAAGATTTATTTATTTATGCATATAAGAACTGGGTATAGGACAGAGGTGCAGGGAGTAAGGTGAGAGGATTCACCAGAGACAGAGTGGGGAGCAGAACAGATGGATCTACTGAAATGCACTGCTGATGGGAGCAGCAGGCAAGACAGGAGAGGTCTGCTGTGCCATGTGGGTCAGCTCCCTGACAGGGTATCAAACTCATGTTGCAGTGGCTGGTGACAGCTTGATAGCACTGTCTTTAATCCCTGTGCCACCAGGGAGGCCCATAGGGTAATTCTCATACAGACTATGAATAGTCTATAAGAGTATTTACAGATGTAATCAGTAATTACATGTAATTAACATAAAATCATGTTGGATTCAAGTAGTCCCTAATCCAAAGACTTTTGTGCTTATAAAAAAGAGTAAGTAGAGACTTAAAGACAGAAGACAGTCATATGAAGACAAAGGCAAACATTGGGGTAATGCAGCTGAAAGCCAAACACCACCACGAAAGGTTGTTGGCACCCATCAGAAGCTGGAAAACACAAGGAAGAATCTTCTCCCAGTACCAGAGAGAGAATGACACGTGTCAAAACTCTAGCTTGCTTAACTGCAAGGGAATAAATTTCTACTGTTTTAAGTTGCCTCATTTGTGGGATTTTTTTTTACAGCATCTCTAGGAAAGTGATGCTAGGGCATACTTGTGCATACTTGGTTATTCTGATTAGTAGTTTGGCAGAGGTAGGGATGAGGGACTGAGGAGAAGAGAATGAGGGTAGAGAAGTCTGCGAACATGAACAGTAGAGAAGCATTATATCATTGTACTAGTTAGGGTTTTCCAGAGAAACAGGATCAATAGATATATGAATATAGATTGATATAGATCAATAAATATTTAACATAAGGGACTGGCTCATATAGTTATGGAGGGTAAAAAGTCCCTAAATTTGCAGTTGGGAAGCCGGAGACCGAGGACTGCTGATGGGGTAGTTCCAGTCCAAATGCTGGTAGACTCCAGACTCAGGAAAAACTCAGTTCAAGTCCAAAAGCAGAGAAAAAACCCTGATGTACCAGCTTGAAGGCAGCCAGCTAGGAGGAGTCCCCATTATTCCCAGGAGGGTGAAACTTTTTGTTCTGGTGAAGCTTTCAACTCATTGGAAGGGGTCCACCTATATTAGGGAGAACAATCTGCTCTATCCAGATGTTAATCTCACCCAGAAAGAAACACCTTCTCTTATGCACCCAGAATGTTGTTTGACCCAATGTGTGTGCACTCTGTGGGCCCAAATTGACACATAGAAAATACCACAGCCCTCTATCCTGGCAGGGCTACAGTGGAGGATTAGTCCATGGGGGAGCAAAACCCAGTGATGAGTGAAGGCAGACTTGTATATTACCCAAAGGATTTATGTAAAAACATGGCCAGGATATCATAGAAAATGTAACCGAAAGGGAACAGGAAGATGTAATTTGTATGGCTAAACCATAACCAGGGCAAATCAAGGACATAATAAAGAGGGTACTCTTTATCTTAGAATATAAAAGATGAGATAGTTTTCACACACTTGTGTTAATTATCTGAGATTCAGACACTATACTAAGCAACCTCTGGCAAAATAAAATGGAATATGACAGCCCATGAAAGACCTGGAAATTGTTTGAATGAATGTTAGACTACATATGCACACTTGGACATTCAATTCTTAAAAAACAGAAGTTTCTTGTACCACCCACGGGCCTGATTACATGCAGGATTACTGTCAAGTATGTCCAGCTCTGCTACCTGATACTGAAGGAAGGATTTCTTACGCTCTGTGGAAGCTTTTCCTGCCATTGCCAAGACCTCCCAAAAAGTAAGTCCTTCAGACAATAGAGGGGAGATCTTGGTACAGGTATATCCAAGGCCATAACCCCAATACTAAGTTTATCAAATTCACTATATTGTAACTAAGCCTCTGTCATGATTTTCTAGGAAATCAACTTATCCTGAAAGTAAAATGCAGAAAAATGTTAAATCACAGTCCCATCACAGAATATTTATAGAAAGAGTGTGTATAAAATGCCAAGGCCAGCAGGTTAAGGTCTAAGACTCAGATACTGCTATGCTGATTCAGTTATGAAAACACCACCTGGACTGAAAAGCATGTGGATGTGGTGCCTTTTGGGAACTCTGAAGGCAGAAAGGAAGTCTTTTATGAATTGCCACTTTTCTAGATCATTATTGTCTCTTTCAATGGTATGGGAAGCCCCGGAAAAATATAGCTTTGGAGTAAGTAAGGCTGGGGTTTGAACAATGCTATCACTTACCGGGACACTGGACAAACTATTTAACCTCTTGGTTCTTGAAAATAATAGTTTCTTTCCCATATCTTCCTCTTCAGTTTGAGTCAGAATTTAAATTTCTAATTTTGACTTCACATTCTGGCAATGTGAGGCCAGTTTATGACACAGTTTTAGAAACTGACACACCTCTCCACGCAATCAGAACTACTAAATGAATTGTGTTTCAACAACAAATGGCTCTTTACAAAGAACACTGATAAAGTGGTTACTTAATAAGTTAAGGAATGGATGAATATGAGAGAGAGCGATATGAACAGATGAGCGGAAGCACAGGAGAAAGTAAGCATGAAAGCATTTAGTGGCTCTTCTCAAGTGAGATTCTTAAATGCAGAAGGTCAGTTGCCTGTGGTTTCAATGGCCATAAATTATGGTCACTTCTAATCTGAAACATTCTTGAAAGGCCATTGCGAATATGATTCTCTGTCACTGTAGTGTCTGGATTTACCTGGGGAAATCACCTTTTCAGTGCATTTGAAGGAAACTAGCGAAACTGATGAAGGACTAATGAAAAGTAGGTTTTTAGCCAATCAGCTGGGCCTGCAGAAAATCTGCCTTTTCAGAACAACCTCTCTGGCCACCCAAGGCTACCCTGTGGCCTTTAAAGCACAACTTCTGACTGCTTCACCTTATGAGGACCTTCTGATGCCCACTTCGCAGATACTAAAGAGCTGGTTCCCATGAGATCACCAGCATCATTGCCCACCTCCAGACACAAATATAAAAATTGGTTTATTCTCTCACATAGGGAATATGGGAGTCAGAATAGATATCCAAGAGCATCTTCCCTGGTCTCATTATGCTATGGATGAGAAGGTGGTGGTCTGGAGAGAAAAGGTTGGTTTTTGTAAGGTGACTCAGAAGCCCTACTTTTCTTCTGTCATTGACAGCCTGGATCCAGCTCCAGTCATGTCACGATGCCTAATTCTACCTACTCAGATGGAGGGAGAAAACATCGTGGATAATTAGGATGGAAATGTCAAAGTTTGGTGGAACCCAAGGTACCTCTTATATTTTGCTACTCCTTCAAAGAAGGATATCTATGGAGATTCTTTAACACCTTATTTATCTTCCTCTAAACTCTGATTAACAGGGAAATAATAAAGATCTGACTATTTGGTAGTCACAAAGAGCTTTCACATACATTGTGTTGAATCTTCACAGGGACCTGTGTGGTATTAGGACATGCAGATTTTCACTGTACAGGTAGAGCTGCAGGGAGGCTACAGTAAGAGATAGCATTTTTAATCCCAGATGAATCATGCAGATATTTCTTGCTTTCTTACCTGAGAAAATCCACTGAGTCACCTAGAAGCAATATGAAAGTCTCCCTTTTTCCCCATTTCTTTAAATTTACTGAGAACTAGTCAATTTCCTGCTTTCTTTTTCTTATCACAAAGCACTCTAACCTCACCCAAATAAAAGGCACACCCCAAGTCCTTGTTGCTTGTACATCACACACTTTTGACTGGCACTAGCTTTCACAAATCCTTTCTTAGATAATAAAGAATTGACAAAAGTAAAAAAAAAAATAGGCAACTGAATATAAAAGCAATCGCCTTCTTTGTTCCTGTCACAGTCACAAAGTCTCATGGAAAAATATCTGCAATTAAGTGGTGCTGGCAAAAAAAAAAAAGTATTGGCTTGCAATTTATAAACACTAACTACTATTAATACTTCTTACTCATATTAATGTAGCCCTTTAAATGAACACATCTTTTTTTCCTACTACTCCCATTTTATAGATGAGGAAATTGAGCTTCAATGAGTTTAGGGGAAATAGTTTTCCTGCATCTCCCTATCAGTCCTTTGCACAGATGCTCCATAAGTATGTGCTGAATTGAAGATCATTCACTTCTATATCTATTTTTGCACTTAATATTCGAATTAATGCTGAACAAGTTTTTTTTTTTTTTTCCTTAGAGAAGTACACACCATGGAAATATGCCTCTGGGAATGCAAATAGCCCACTCGATGGATCAGGCAACCATAAACAAATGGAGATTTGCACAGATGTAATTAAGAATAGAAAATACAAACCTATGTGCAGAACCATGATTTACAGTCAAATTCACCTGCCTTGAAAGCTCATATTAGATTGCTCCGTGTTTGATTACCAAGCTGGTGTTTCAATGCAGAGCATATGCTTTGTGGGCCCCCAGGTTTACTGGGCTTATGAATTAGCTAATAACTTTGAAACGAACCTTTTAAGGAAGGATTGGTTTATGCCTCAGCAATGCAAACATGTGTGAGTGAAAATACATGCATCTCAACTGGTTATTTTTGTAGGGAGGACAAATGTATAAAAATATGTTTACCAGGAAAAAAAATTCTGCTTTTGACTGTTTGCCAAATGTTACACAAATAATTAGTGATGTTGTTAGTGCTCAGTAGCTCTGCCAAGACTTCTTTTCTGGCATCAGAAATGTTCATTCTCCAACGTATGGACACATATGATATTTTATAGTATTCATAGAACATAGCTGTCAGTTCTGCTTGTAAAGTGGGCTGCTACTATTTTATTCTCTCTGTAACCCATGTGTACTCCCAAGGACATAGCTCTACTCCAGGGCACTCCGCCCTCACTGCTGGTGGAGTTGGTCACCAGAGGGCTTAGGAATAATCACCCTGAGGAATTGCTGTGCTGGAGTCAAATAGCAGAAATTGTCTGTATCTTATATATTCAGAAAAAAGAAGAAATTTTGCTAAGGAGGAAAAATTCTGCTTAAGGCAAAATTGAGGAGTAACAAGTCAAAAAATGGGCACAGTTATGATGGGATGGAAGTGAAAATCCAAAACCAGGGGTGACAGTATGTCAGAGGAACAGGAGGGAAGAATAAGGAAACACCAAAATGGGAGGCAGCCTGGATACATCCCAGAACAGAACACCCTGGTGGAGCAAAGAGGTTGAATGGAGCAGACACCAACAGAAGAGTAGTGAAGTCCCCTATTTCACAGGCAGAATCTGAGTTACCATAGGGAGGTCAAGTTCACTATTCAAGGTCCACTCAAGTGATCAAATGTGCCGGAAAGAGTAAGTCAGGTTTCATACTCTCACTGTATAGCCCCCAAAGTTGTGATTCTAGATGGACAGACATGTTATGGACGCTCCTTTGTACTGCTTATCTCTATGACTGGAGAAGTAAGAAGAAAGGGAATCATTCAGCGAAAGAGGAAAAGAACAGAAGCAAATGGAGCTGGATAACATATAAGATGAGACATTAGAAAATGAACATATTGCTTGTATGTATAGGAATTAAAAAAAAAAAACACTCATGATCCAAGAGAAATCTCTTCACATCAGAATCTTAAAAAAAAAACAGAAACAAAAACAAAAACAACCCCCCCCCCAAAAAAAAAAAAACTAGTCATGCAAATACGGCCCATTATTTCCCCCTCTGCATGGAATGACTGGCTTTGAGTTTTAACATGGGAGGAAAAGCCAGATGGCGGCAGACGGGCTTATTATAGAAAGTCCACTTGCACGAAAGTTTTCTCAGCACTCTCTGTCATTGCTGAGTGAGGTTTGGTTTTGTTTCCTCCTTAAGAGTAGGGCAGGCAAGTACCAAAATTTGTATAAAGTCTGAAACCTTTTCATGAAAATATTCTATTCAATACCTCCGATACATGATATATGATGCCACTGCAGGAAAACCAGTGTTGCTACAGACGTTAATCATAATTATGAAAATTTTTAATTTAAATGTAGGTCTGAACACACAAAATACAGTGCACGGCCATCTGTTAGTTTTCCATCTGGGCTCATTTGCAAAATACATTCTGTTTCACTCCCCCCTCCCCCCTCTATTTATAATCTTCCCTGGAAAACAAATATGCCTAATCTATGGCATGCCAGAGCTGAAGTTAGCTATTTACAAGTGGCTTTTAATAGACATGGCTACACAGTTGAAAGCCAGTAACAGAAACTTCTTCAAGTTTTTATGTGTGTGTAGGTGAGACACCTCCTTAGACTTCTGTAGACTTTTCCTCTAAGAGTCCCCTACCCTCATGTAAAGATGGGGATTCATTACTGCAGACATGATATAATTATTCTTTAGAGCTTATGTGGAAAGAATAATGAAAGATGGTATATTGTGTACTACTCTCTTGTATAAGAACAATGTCTAAATGTTTAGAGCTAGCATAGCAGGATTTCTCATAATAGACAAAAAGTGGAAATACAAATGTCAACCAACTAAGTGGATAAACAAAACATGGAATATTATTCAGTGATAAAAATGATGTACTAATACATGCTACATCTTGAAAACATTATAATAAGTGAAAGGGACACACACAAAAGGTGACATATTGTTTGATTTCTTTTATGTGAAATGACCAAACAAGCAAATCTATAGAACTAGAAGTAACTTACCAGTTGCCTAGGGCTAGAGGCGGCGGGTAGGGGGGGTAGGAGAAATGGGGAGTGCCTGGTAAAGATTTTCTTTCCTGAGATAATTTACATTGCATAATGTTCATCCATTTAAAGTATTCAATACAATTCAAGGTTTTTAGTCTATTTACAGAATTATGCAACAATCACCATAACTAGAGAATATTTTTATCATCCCCCCTAAGAAACCTTAGCAGTCACTTCCCATTTGCCATCCCCCGAGCCCTAGACAACCAATAACCTACTTTCTATCTCTAAATTTTCTTATAACAGACATTTCTTATAAACAGTATTGTGTATTAAATGGTCTCTTGTGACTGTTTTCTTTCACTTAGCATGATTTTTTGCGGTGGCTCCATGTTCCGGTGTGAATTAGTACTTCATTTTACTGCCTGCAAAATCCTCTTATTAAAAGCCCTTCTTTTTTTTTTTTTTTTAGTATTTATATTCTTTTTATTTATTTACTTTTATTGAAGTACCATTGTTTTACATACTTGTTAGGGTTATTTTTTTTTATTATTATTTTTATTTGTGCCTTTTACATTACTGTATATTCCCCGTAGGTTTCCCACCGCCGATTCACCCGTGAACCGTCACCGTGAATGTACTGGCACATAGGGACCCTGTTGATTCCTATTCAAGGAGACACAGGCCCTGGTTCCTCTCCTAGCCAAAGTGGGGAGAGGTCTCAGAATTCCTTTGGAGTCTAAGGCATGACTCTGTGGATGGCAGGCAGGGAATGACATCTGGATTAGCAGAGAGCTCCCCTCTCCCCCATTCTGAGCCCCAATCCTCCCCCCTCTCTCGCTGATTGACACTCTTGTATTTGGTTCCCATATATTCCTGTTATAAGTGAGACCATTTGATATTTTTCTTTTTCCTTTTGGCTTATTTCAGGGAAATGCAAATAAAAACCACAATGAGATACCACCTCACGCCAGTGAGAATGGTGCACATTAAAAAAACAGGCAACAACAAATGCTGGCGAGGATGTGGAGAAAAAGGAACTCTTCTACACTGCTGGTGGGAGTGCAAACTGGTCCAACCACTGTGGAAAGCCGTATGGCGTTTCCTTAATTTAATAAACGTGGAGCTACCATACGACCCAGCAATACCACTTTTGGGACTCTACCCAAAGGACACAAAAACACTAATCCAAAAGGATTCATGCACCTGTATGTTTATTGCAGCACTATTTACAATAGCAAAGATATGGAAACAACCCAGATGCCCAAAAATAGATGACTGGATCAAGAAGATGTGGTACATATACACAATGGAATACTATTCAGCATTCAAAAAAGATAAACACATGCAATTTGCAGCAACATGGATGGGACTAGAAGGGATCATGCTCAGCGAAATAAGCCAAAAGCCCTTCTTTCTTGCATAAATGTGCTTTGAATTTTGGTTGGCCTCTCTAATGACTCCAGACCAGCCAGAGAGCCTGCTTCCTGGTAACCCAGTTTCAGCACATGATAGCATGAATGTACTGGCACGTAGGGACCCTGTTGATTCCTATTCAAGGAGACACAGGCCCTGCTTCCTCTCCCAGCCAAAGTGGGGCGAGATCTCAGAATTCCTTTGGAGTCTAAGGCACGACTCTGTGGATGGCAGGCAGGGAATGACATCTGGATTAGTAGAGAGGCCAAAGCTGATGGCAGTGATTTTTTTTTTTTGGAATGATAAAAATATTCCAAAATCAAATAATGGTGGTTGTACAATCTTGGGAATATATTAAAGAATATTGACATGTACACTTTAAGCAGGTCAACTTTATGAAGTATATAAATTATATCTCAGTGGAGGTATTTAAAAACCTGTAGAGCTAGACAGAGATGAATAACTCATTTAGTATGTTTTTCACACTTAAGAGAAAATACAAAGAGGTCTTGGGGATTAAGAATGATTTCTGATTAGTGTTAAGGTTTTTAGTCATCCATTCAAAGGTTCCCCCTGATACATAAAGCTAAATGATGACGCTAATACATTCGTCTAGTGGCATGAATAGAGTAGATTGAAGAAGGAGAGATTCAAGTAAAAAGATCAATTAGGAAACCACTATGGCAGAACCAAAGAAAGGTAAGACTTTAAAGATGACAGTGGTGGTAAGGCTGGAGCAGCAAATATGGAGGCAAGGTCTTCTGAGAGTAAATTCCTTATGACTTTGTATCTGATTGATTTTGAGGGGAAGCTGAGGGGAAAGGGTCATAGATGAGTAAGATGGCAATAGAGAAGCCTGGCGAAAGGAGAAACTGGAAGAGAAACAAGATGAGTTTAATTCTTAAAATAAGTTTGAGTCATCCATAGAACACAAAATACAGACACTAAGTGGGAAAATGGCATTGACAGAATTCAAAGTTTGTCAGAACACCTAGGGGTCAGAGATTAAGCAGGGAGTCACTGAGCAGGCAGGGGAGTAACAGCTCAGATGGGAGCGGCTGCTGTGGGGACAGAAGAGAGAAAATCAGAGCCTGAGTAGGAACATGGAGAACCCCACAAACAGGGACAGAGAGAAAAAAGAGAAGGGCAGAGAAGGCAAAAGAAAGATTCCAGAATAAAGGTCAGAAACCAGGGTGAGTCGGCAAAAACAAGAGAGCAGATCTAATTTCAGTCAGCCAAAGGCTCTCAGATGGATTTTGCAGCTTATTATATGAAGCTTCATCCTTTGGTGGAGCTTTTAATTTACTTAGGCAGCACGTGCAAATAAATGCAGGAACTTGAATCAAACAAAAGCTCTGACTCTGGAGATAGGCAAGATGAGGAAAAAACCATAAGAATTAAACTGATGAGATGAGAAAAAGAAGTGAATGGTATTAAAATATGGACGAAAGCAGCTGGAAGTTTTGAGAACGAGGCTATCATCACAAAATATGTTGTTAAGAAGGAAAATACGGTTTCTAGAGATCTATTATCACAATAAGGGTGAAAAATACAAGTAGACATTTTCTGCATTTCTGCCCTGTGGAATGGGGTGGCAAAGGTGTTAAACTGGGCCTCAACAACTGCGTAGATTTTTGGCATATTGACGAGTGTAGCCAGATTCTGAACTTCCCAGTCCTGTGAAGCTTAGATTGGTAATAAAGGCAAACAAAGATTTCTGACAATAAAAGCCAGTTGCATGGACTTCCAGTAGGAGGCCAGAAAACCAGGATTCACAGAGGTTACCACCTTTAGGATCCTATTATTCCAAAATCCCACACATCGAACATTTGTTTATTTATCAGACCTGTGGTTAGATTCTAGGAATTCAGAGAAAAGTAAGAAGAAGTCCCATTTTACCCTTAAGACGTTCACAGTTAAGTCTCAAACAGACTGGCAGAGTAATTAGTTGCAAATGATGTAAGAAAAACCAAGACAGGCGCGGGGAGGAAGAGAAGGGCACTGATCCAGTGGGGAGGAGGCGGTCATGCTTGGACTGAGTCTTGAAGGATAAACAGGACTTCCGTAGATAGACTAGATGTAGAGTGGGCAAGTGGACCACACAGTCCCGTAGGAAGAGGGCAAGCAAGTGTGAGCAAGTGTGCACACTAAGGGAACCAGAAGCACTGGATTATGGCTAAAGTGCTGATGATACTGAGCAGTATGTGTTTTTTCTTTTTCTTTTTTTTTTAAAGATTTATTTATTTATGCATACAAGCTGGGGTACAGGCCAGAGGTGTGGGGTGGTGAGAGGGCTCACCAGAGACAGAATGGGGAGCAGAACAGGCAGATGGACGGAAATACACTGCTGAGGGGAGCAGTGGGCGAGGCAGGAGAGGTCGGCCGCGCCATGTGGGAATCTCCCTGGCTGGGCTTTGAACTCGCATCACCGCTGCTGACAGCTCTACAGTGCAGCACTTAACCTCTGCGCCACCAGGCAGGCCCCAGTATGTGTTTTTTTCCTGGAGATGTCTGCAGGGACCACACAGAATATCATTCTTTATCCCAGCTGACTCTGTTTCAGTATTCCCCAAAATGGACACTTAGCTAAGGACTTGGGTATGGTTTATGAAGCACAAAGGAGAAAAGGGAGAGAAGTCAACAGAGGCTGAGTTGATGAGGGGGTTACAGCTGTGGGCGCCTGGGTTCAAGCCCAATGGGTTCTCCTGGGAAAACAAACAGGAACATACTTCAGAATCACCACATTACAGGACAGGGGAGCGAGCATTTCTTCTCAACTCCCATCTCCTGTGAGTTGAGCGGTATTCCGGAGGTGTTAATATGTGCCCATCAAC
This sequence comes from Scalopus aquaticus, assembly GCA_004024925.1. Classification (NCBI taxonomy): domain Eukaryota; kingdom Metazoa; phylum Chordata; class Mammalia; order Eulipotyphla; family Talpidae; genus Scalopus; species Scalopus aquaticus. Next base: position 43,533 of record PVIJ01006759.1, read on the forward strand.
ACATGTGCATTTTGCATTTTTAGATTGAACCTGCCACCTGCTTACTGATGAATGTCTTTTTTCCTCTCAGGCAGAGAAACAGAGGGGACATAAGTTTGAGTGGGAAGTTGTGTGTGTAGGAAACTGTCTTTCACAGGCGCAGGAGGCCCCGGAGCCCGAGGGCACAGAGGGAATAATGGTGTCTGCTAAGCAGGCTAAAATGGGCTGTCTGTCTTTTCTTTTCAACCATATCATGTCCATATCTATTTTGGTTTTGCTCTTCCTCAACCCTAAACTGTGACGCTCTTCTCTCCTTCAACTCTGAAGCTTGCCTCATCCTGAGTCAGAATACTACCTCTACTATGGACCAGAAAGTGTGCAGACAGCTCGTGCATTGGACTTCTCGTACGCCGCCTTTTGTCTTTGTATTCTCTGGACATCCCATCCCTTTGAAACTGTTCATTCCCTAAGGGTAAGAATTGTGTCCTATTGTCTTTATGTTACTGAGAGTGCCCTGAAAGCATTCCAACTATTGCTCAAAGGCAACTCTTACTCTAAATGGCTCAAAGGTGAGCCTTTGGAACACCATGCCTTTCCAGTAGCTGGATCCAAGCCAATGCTGTCTCAAAAAGCCTATTCCTGATAGGAGACAATAAACTAAGCATCTTTGAGGTGAAGAAACATGTTGTATTTTAATGTAAACGAAATTCGCCCATTAATGTTTTGACTTCCACATGGCCTTCTGCTCAAGATGAACTATAGGAGACAAAACAAAGTCACATATTTGAAACCAAACTGAAGAATCTGACATAAGCGATAACATACTGGTTTGAAATGCTTATAACATAAATCACTGATATTTGATCCCTAACATTTACTTAAAATTTTTTTGTCCTTTGTGCCACTTACCTTAATTTTGGACACCATCATTCACGATGGGCATTATGAAGAATTCTACATTAAAATAATCTTTATTTATTTTGGTATGTAGTTTCTGACAGGTCAACTAGCTTGGAAATCCTGAGCCTTTGGAGGCCTGAGTCTCATTTTTATATTTACCCAGGGAACGTGCTGTTTCTCACTAAAGTCTGTTGAACTATATGGGCCAGTTTCTCTTGTCAGCTTCTTGTCAGCTTTGAACTGGAAAAGAAATACACAGCGGGGTAATCTAGCCCTTTGAAATTTGGGGCAACTAGGAAAGATACACTGTGGTATTGATTTGTAATAGGCTTTGTTCAGATGACATCAATCTCTAATATGATGAGGATTCTTCTTGGATTAAGATATCCAGTGGTTATAATGAAAAGCTGCTCTCTCTTTGTGGGGGTTGATGCTGAGGTGGTGTGAATATGTAATTTTCAGTTATTTCTTTGTGGGACATCTGGCATTTGAAAAAAGTCACGTCCTTTTATTAGTGGCACAAAAGGCAGTGTACATGGACACGTTGATTTAGAAGTTTAATATATCACACAGCTTTTCACACATGGAGCTGAAGAAGCTAAAGAAACCACTCTTTCGGGTTTCTCACCGATTCTCACTATTAAGCTCTCAAAATATGCTTGGAAAGGTCCCCACACTTTAGAGTTTTAATTTTTTTATTATTTTTTGTTTTTAAAGATTTATTTATGCATACAACCTAGGGTTTAGACCAGAGGTGTGTGTGGGGGGAGGCTGTGGTGAGAGGATTCACCAAAGAGAGAGTGGGGAGCAGAACAGGCAGACTGACTGAAATACACTGCTGAGGGGAGCAGCAGGGGAGACAGGAGAGGTCTGCCACACCATGTGGGTATCTCCCTGGCTGGGTATCAAACTTGTACTGCAGTGGCTGTGGATAACTTCATAGTGCTGAGACTTAACCTGCTGCACCACCAGGGAGGCCCGCACTTTAGAGTTTTATGTTCATAATTTTGTTTTATCCTCATCAGGATTCTAGACAGTGTACATCCATCAGTCCTGTTTCAGAGATGAGCAAACTGACACTCAGAGAGTGAGGTGACCTGACCAAGTTCAGAGCCAGCAGAGGATGGCACTGAGATAAAGACTGAGATCTGTTTGTTCCCAATGGCCACAAATTAAACAACTGCCTCCATCCAAAAAACCTTACTGGGCCAGTAGAATATTTACAGATTACCCTTCTTAGTAGGTGTAAAAGAAGTCAGTCAAATTTTATTTCAGAAGAAATTATTTAAACCATTTTGGCTTCTAACCCAATGTCTTTTCAAAGGGTTTAAGTCTAAAAGCACATGTATTTAGCTCTATATAAGGTGTTACTGGAAATTGTTAGGATGGAGTTTTTTTTTCTGGTTATTTCCAATTAGTCATATAATCCTGTTAGGATTGTCAGGGTTGCAGTGTTCTGGAATTCCAAGTTATTTTTAGATGTCACTTATTTATAATTTTGTAAGTATAACCTCTTTTCTATTATACAAAAATTAACTGCATTGTTTAAATCTTGATATCTGCCAATAGAGATATGACCTTTCTTATAGAAGCAGTCAGACAACACCACAGCCTTATTTACAGACCTTTCAGTTTCTCTTACTGCTTCAATTCCCATTTCCGGTGAGGCTGAGTATGTTAGGTTCATTAGTCATTTGCAATTTTTCCAGAGTCAGTTAGGACCTCAGTGTAAGCACAGATCTTCTGGAAGGAGTCTTTGAATGGAGTATATCCTCCACCTGTATCCCTATAATTTTACAGATACTTGAGTAAGGATGACATAAAGGGACCAGGGAAGAGGAGGACAGGATAAGCACCATTCTCAGGCATGAGACAATTTCCACTCCTTCCCAGAGGGCTTGATGCCCTTCTTAGATATGAATTGAACTATGTCTCTCCAAAAGATATGGAAGTGCTAAGTCTACAGGCTGCAGTTCTCTGCACCCTAGAGGGCAGGTGAACCTTGCTTTGTGGACTGGTATTCCCCTTCACCTCCCTTTGATGCTTAAAGATAACACACTAACAATGAACACTCAGGAAAAAAAAGTTGTCTTTGTTTTATCTTTACTCCAATTCTAAACTGCACTTCCTTACTCATTTGTAAAATGATAAATACTAATTTACTCTCTCATTATTAACTTTTCTTTAACAGTTGGGGATGTCTAAGTGAAAAAATGCCAGAAAGAGGCATGGCTGGGGGAGTGCAAAGGCGTCTTAGCTTCCTATGTAAAGAGTCTCACTGTGTTGCTCTGCAAAGTCTCTAGCAATTGTGTGTGTTGTTGTTTTTTTTGTGTGTGTGTTCTCAGAATCTTGCAGATTTTAAGATACAAGGTAGGACAGATGACAGACCAGGAAGCAGCTCATTCATTTCTTATTTCCTACAGTGGCAGGACTCCCCACCAGGACCGTGTGCATGGTAACATGGAGAGAGGCTATTTCTCCCCTGCTCAAAAGACTGAGGGCAACATTAACCACCTGCAGAGCGAGCTAGACAGTAGCAGTGGTGGAGGAACTGCGTTTCTTTTTAATGACTTACATGGATAAACGATGCTTTCTAATATCTTAGGGAGAGGGCTTGGTATAAATCCTCCTTTCAATCTTAAGGGAAAGAATCCCAGTTAGCCTAAGATAAATCTTCGGAAGGTCTTGGGCTATCTTGAGGAGTTGCTATTTGTCTGGAACTGATGAAGACAAGGTCTTGATGAAAGGAAGTTCAAGAGAAAGTGGAAGATGAGGAAGTAAAGACACTGCGTATAAGCAACTCTCTCAGAAGTTTTGTTATAAAGGGGTGGAGAGAAATGGGCAGAAGCTTGAAGGGAATGTGGGATGTGGAAGGGTTTTGGAAACACGCTGCTACTACAGGATGCTAGTGATCTTATAGAAAGGACAAAATAAAGATGAACAAGAGAAGAAACAATTCTGGAGCTCTGTGCCTGAGTAAGTGAGAGGAAAGGGTCCCAGTACAGAAGTGGAGGGATGGGTCTCAGGTTGTGCACAATTCATCCTTACTCACAGGTGGCAGGTAACACAGATGCAAACATAGGTAGGTGGTAGGTGAGGTGAGAGCGTGTGAATGGTCTCTTCTGATTGCTTGTATTTTCTTAGATAGCTAGGACTTATTATCGTGAATTGTGTTCCAGATATCTGCTCATTCATTACCTGTGCATTTTCATACTCATGATGATTTGGGCACTGATTCCTCTAGCCAGTAAGACACTGAGGTCTGCAAAAAATCAGATCAGCACACAGGCTGATGTCCTCCCCCATACTCTGAACCCCAGTTGAAGTTTATGAATAGGAGTTATTAATATATCAAGCAGGTAATTAATCAGCTCCATGTATGATTTTAAGAAGACTGAATTCACCCTGATGGAATGATTCTTTATAAGCAAATTTCACTAGTGAGATACAGTTTTTAGTCCTAGATTTCCTGATCTCTGACTATACAAATTAAGGATGGCAGATCAACCTTCCTTTTTTGTCTCCTGGTTTTTGCCACTCTGACCAACCTCTAGTATTATTTAAACATTTTTCTCTTTCTATTATAAAAATGTCAGGCTGGAGATTAATGAAAACTTGTCCTTTTTGTGTAATTTATTCTTTGAGGCTGAAGGAAAGCCTTCAAGGGGAATATAAAAGCAATCAGGTATCCATTTAGAAAAAAAAGCTGTGATTATTTTTTTATATGTGGTTTTATATCATTTCACTTTTCAACATGTCTATTTCCCATAATTTATGACTTGACACTTTTTATCTTCAATCATTTTTGGTTGCTTATAAATAAACATGTATTAATGTCAAGAGAATTAGCATTCCATTATAAACTTTATACAAGCTGAGAAACCGGCTTCAGTGAAGTTGCCTCCTTATTTGGGACATGCATATACATTCAATAGTGCCTGTCTCTTAAACACTGGCACATTTTTATCTTTGCTAAATAGAAGCAGTTCTTAAATGAAGACAGTGATTTCCAGAGCAACATTATGCAGGTGAGAATTATGCATTTTAATGTTGTTCTATTTGGAAGTTAATCTTAAGATAATTTAAATAGTAGCTTAAATGATATTCTTTGCACTTTCCCAGAAAGATTATTGGTTCATAGTATGACCACATATGTTTATATATATAAAACATGATTATATGATTTATTTTTCTAATATAATAGTTAAAATACATTAAATACATATTTAACCATAAAGCATTCCTTCACTAATCATCAAAGCATATTAAGTTTGAGCTCCTTTATGTATATCAAGAATGCAACAAGACTTTTACATTCATTTTGAGAAGAAAGCCATTGAATCATGTGCCAGACTATTAAAAGGGTGGGAAAAATATAATTTATAGTTATTTCTCTGAAAATTTAATATGTAACATTTATATACAAATTGCAGAATAAAAGGAAACTACAAATAGTGAATCTACAAGCAAAATAAATCTGTAATTAGTAAAGTTTTCTCTTCTCTCTGTTTTAGGTTAAACAATTATTAAATAATTAAAATGTTGCTAGAGACTACAATGACAAAAGTTACCAATGCCTAGTACTAAATAGAGCATTTCAATATTCAACTTTTTTTCAAAGTGTATAAATTGTAACAGCCACAAGTAAACTCTTACTATCAGTTTTGTACTAAAGTGTGTCTGCCTGAAGCCACAGGATAAATGGTGCTGATGGAATAGGTCCCTTCTGTTTTCATTGCTGCCTTTATGATTTTTGTAATTTACCCATTACAGAGAATACCCCCCGGTCACTATGAATGCCAGCCTCCCCTTGCCTAAATATTATAGAAGGGCCTCATCTGAAATTGTGGCCTTGAATGGGATGTCAGGGCCTCCCTAGTGGCCTAGGGGTTAAGTCTCAGTGCTATCACCTCTACTGCCTGAGTTGGATCCCAGGTAGGGAGCTAACCTGCGTATGCTGCAGGAGACCTCTCCTGTCTTACCCGCTGCTCCCCTCAGCAGTGTATTTCAGTAAATCTACCTGTTCCGTTCCCCACTCTGTCTCTGGTGAATCCTCTCACCCCCGGCACCTCTGATTTACACCCCAGTCATTCTAGGCAAAAATAAAAAATTAAAAAAGGAATGTCAATTCTCCATTAAGACCTACCTCTACCCTCTCTTCATTGCCTTCAGATTCATAATCTGAGACAAATACCTACAGGTACCAAAAGATGATTACAAAGTTAGACTGGAAGTGTAGCACATCCACTGAAAGATTTTTGCCTAGAAAATGTGTAGGGAAATAAATTATAAACATGTAAGACAAGGGGAAAATGTAAAATGCACCATTTCAATATGAGTAGACTTAGTACAAGTTTCAGATTCAATGTGCTGTCAATAAGCTACCATTTAATAATTAACTGGATTATTTAAATGACAACTGAATTCAACACCAGCCTACTTTCTGTGACATTTGAATTGTTAGAACTTCCTTAGTACGATGTAAAGGAAGGAATTCAAAGAATAACATAGATGAGAGTGACAAAGTTGATTTATTATATTAATTTCCACCCACAAACCCACTCCTAATATGTTCCCAGGGAGCTAAGAGGGCACACCTTTCACTAAGGTATTGAGAAATAACTACCCTCCTTGAAAAGATAGTAGTGGTTTCCCTCTACACATCAGGCATGATGGTGAGAGATGTAGTCACTAAAAAAGGTAGCCTCATTTCATTTGAGGATGATGGCACTGGGGAGAGGTAGATGGCTAAGTTGCAGGGATTAAGTATCTAAGGTCTACATAGCTATCAGGTCTATAACCAAATTCAGAACCATTTGACTGAACTTAGCCTATAGAAATCTTTGTCAGTGGTCATGATGTCCCTGTTACTGCAATGAATGAACAGTTTTATAAAGATGTACTTAATCAATATAAGTGGGGGAAGAAAACCCTCTCGTCTGGTTAATGGAGATATGATTTCAGATACCACAGGAGAAAGTCACTCCTTATTCAAGTCCCCAAGCCAGAGGCAGAATAGACAGAGTTCCTTGATGAATGGTAAATGGACTCCTTAAAGAAGTCCCCTCCAAGATGGTCACAAATATGAGAGAGAGCTCTTCCTCCAGCCATTTCCCTCAAGTGGCAATTTATCAGAGTGACTCTATATTGGGTAAATACCCAGACTCATTAGCAAGTATAGTATATCACTTAAAAACAAATACAAACACTAATCTTTGTGGACTTGATATATCAGAAGAAGGGCTTGAGAATGTCACTTGATAAATGAAGTTTAAGTTTGAGTCCATTTATAATACTACAACCCCACCATGTACTTTTTTCTTTAGTTCTCAGATGTGTGGAAGTCAGATACTGGCAATGAGTTTACCAGACACATTGGACTATGTGATTGCCCACTCAGCCACGCGGTGAGGGCAATTATGGAAAACAGGGTTAAGAGAAATCACCTTGAATTGGGCTTTAATCAAAAGATTAAAAATATTAATACTTCCCTGGGGAAAATGTGGAGATGAGTCCTACCACAAAAGATTTAAAGGATGTGAGGTGTTGACTTCTATTAGTTCTCTTTATCTCCTTAGTTAACTTGTGTAAAAGATAGTGTATTATCACCAAAATAATCTGGTAATGATTCTATTTGTTTTCACAAACTGTGGTCTCTTGACTGGGCATAGTCAAGATAAACCTTGCAAACTGATATGCAGGTACTGATCTGTACAAAGTTGACAGGATCACCACAGGACTTTGCTTTTACTTGGAAGAGACAGCATTATAATGCCATCAGTGACTTTCCTCTGGGGTATGTCAACTTTCTGGCTCTCCCATAGAAACTTGTCTCTTTGTACTCAAAATGTGATCTGCAGATCAGCAGTGTTATCATCACCTAGGAAGTTATAAGGGAAGAAACTCAGGTCCTACCTTTGGCCTACTGAAAAAGTATGCATTTAAAAAAATCCTTAGGTCATCTAGAGCACATTCGAAGTTTGAAAAGAACTGATGTTATCGAAAGGGAACATGATTATATCATCATCTCATAGGGCATCATACTGGTTCACTATATTGATGATAATGCTGATTAGACTTGAAAGTAGAATATACTCAAGATGAATTTGGGAAATATATGTTCCAGGAGGGTGAGAAATGAATCCTAAGCAGAATGAGAAGCCTGCTACCCCAGTGGATTTCTAGGAGCCCAGAGATAAGGGAAAGGTTAACACGTCCTATTTAAAGAGGAAATCATGTACATGTATCTTATACCTTCATTAGTAAGATAGTGCCACAGCAAAGGCCAAAGGTCTTTGCATTTGACTGGAGTCCAGAGCAGGTCCAGGCCAACTGACTTTCAAGTTTAGCTAAATGACCCAGAATATACAATTATCATGTAATTAACTGTAGTTCATATGGTTTTGATATGGTACGTCTGCAAACCTACTAAGAGATCACAGAGAATCACAGTAACTCTAGAATTTGGATAGAAGGGCATTGGGGAGCGGGAGATGACAAAATTTCAGGGAGTAAGTGTCTAAGTTCTACATCAGTATTAGGTCTATAATCAAATTCAGAATGATTTTACAGAAACGTATTCTCATTTAGAAAACAGTGTCTGGTTTGGTACTAGGCCTTATGGGGACTGAATAACTGATCAGAGAGCACCAAGTGAAGCCCTGAGTAGCAAATAATCACACTGGAGCTCTCCATCATGAAGAAATCTGCAATTTTTATTTACTGGAATGGACAATAACTCTACATATATTTGCTTACCCTCCCTGCAATGATTCTCCCAGCAATTATCATCTGTAGACTTACTGGATATCCTTTTTGCTAACAAGGCATCACACTCAACATTGCTTTCTCACATAAAATATCAAAACTAAAGAAGAGATGCACAGGCATGATATTCATTGGTCTTACTGTATATCCCCAAATTAACTGGTCTAACAGAATCACTGAAATGCCTACTGTTAGGGGCTAGCTGTTATGGGTATGGAAAAAAGCAAGATGGAGCCACTTATTCTTTGAATCAGGAACCAATAATGGGAATGTTTTACCTACGGCTAGAATATATAACTTTGAGAATGAAAGGATAAAGTGGTTTCTTGCTCTCTTATCCATTAATCACCTCTTCTTTCTGTCCTGTAGTATTTTGCTTCTGTGTTTTCTCATGAGTTCTTTTAAGTAGACATTGATATAACCTGGCTCTGTAGAAATTCTTCCTCTGGAATTTGGAAATGGGGCCGTGACTACTTAATAATAATAATAATAATAATACCTAACAAGTATATATTACCAGGGACTATTCCAAGTACCACACATATCTTTAACGAATTAATTTTCCTAACAAATGCCCATGAAATCTTATATTTATACTTCTTTATTTATATTTACATTTATTTGACTCTATATTAACATTTAACATTACTATTATTTCATTTTTCTACAGATGAGGAAACTGAGTCAATATCATTTGCATAAGGTCATAAAGCTAGCAAGTAGCAGAACTCATATTTACATTTTTGGAATTCTTGTTAAAACCACTATGCTACAAATGAACAGTTTTCACACTAAATGATAGATTGTGTAGAGTTGGATCCAGAATCAGTGCTTCAGGGTAAGGAAATCCTTTGCATACATGAACCATGGTACATAGAGGAAGATAGCAAAGAGAGTAGTGCTATTGAATCACTGGGAGAACCTAAGAACATAGTGGCACATGGGAGACAGAAAGAGTTACTTCAGAACATGAAGGGCTAGATCTGGGTCCAAATCTACTGCCCTTTGAGTCTCAGTAATATGGTTTCTCTGAAATCTTGCTGTCCTTCTGTGAGCATGTCCCTTTACTTGAAGTAGCTTTAAGGACCTTTCTGTTCCTTGCAACCAGAAGGCATCGCCTAAAATATTATCCAATTGCTTTCAGTACATTTCCCCCTGTGTTTTGAATGGGCAGCTAAATCTCAGTTTGTCCCCAGATAAACTCACAATGTTTAGTCCTAGATATGGTTTCCCCTCAGTTTCCTTATCTCGATGAGTGGCATTAACCTCCACAACTCCCCCACCCCAGACCTCCCTAGTCATATGCCATGCACTCATTCTTGACTTTGCCAACTCCCCACTCTATGCTCCTGATTCTGTTCCCCAAATTCTGACTCTCCATTTGAGGAGACCATGAGATCACCTCTTGCCAACTCTCTTGGTTCATCATCTAGCCTAGAAAGACATGTACAGCAATATCTTTCTATTTAGACTCTCTTCTTGCCTCTTTTTGTCCCCTCTTTTCCATAAGACAGTCAGAATTATGTTTGATTTCCTGCTCAACTTACCCTCTTGCTTAAAATTTTAATATCTCCTTGTTGGCTTTGGGTGAAGTCCATGTGACTCAGTATGGGTCACACAGCCCTTTGTTTTCTCGTCCTTTTTAGGGACTTCTTTTGTAGCCTCTGTTTTCCTTACTGAACACTTCATCTATATTAGATACTTCTCCCTGAATAGGCCGTGCTCACCATACTACAGACTGCAAAAATTCTGTTTCCTCTTCCTAGAACACTTTTTACTCCACATTTTTGTCTGGCATTTAGTTCTATAGAAACTTTCTTCAAAATCTTACACTTAGATATCCTTCCTCTGAACTCCCTGAGCTCACTGTACTTGATCCTATGATGACACTCATATTCTGAATGGTAACTACCTACTAACCTGCCTATGTTCTTAACTCCACCAACGGCTCCTTAAAGACAGAGACTCTGTCTTCTTTATTGTTTTATTTGAACGTGAAATTAATAGGTACTTACTAAATATGTGTCCAAGAATGGGAAAGTCTCCATTCAGCCCAGTTTTCATGGTCAAGGAGAATTTGGCCAGTTTTGATCTATGTCACATAGAATTCAGGGTGTGGGAAAGTTGGTGGTTATAAGTCTCCACTGACGGTGTGAAGAGCAGGGCAAGGAGAGGTAAGAGAAGGAGGGATTGTAGACATATTGGAGCAGCTCTTATAAATGCCTTGCATGTTGTGCCTCCCTCCAAAAATTCTCCTGAGGAAAACAATCTACGACTAAACTCCTAAAACCTCAGACAGTCTGAGTCATTATCTTCAGGTTCTGGACTTTAGGGGAGCCTAGAAATTTGTATTTGATGCCACCAGACCCCACCAATCTATTATACAGCAAAGCCAGGGTGGAAAACTGCTGATCCAGATAATTCACAACCTCCAAAAAAACAATGCGCAGGAATAAGATCAAATCTCTACCCCCACCTCCAGTGTTCACCATTACCTAAGTTCCACTGCAGTCACTGTGGCCTAGGAAGCTGTTGTTTTATCCACTTTCATTTATGGAGCCAGTGCCTCTCACATCTTGACACCAGCTTCTGGAGAAAGCAATCACTGAACAAATGTTTGGGGAATTTTTTCAGCAATTGTGCTATGCCTTGACTCCAATTTTTACATTCTTGTCTCTTTGCCATTCTGGAAACACATTCACCAGACCCGGAAACCACTTTGATGATTTCCTATCCATCGATACACTTCCTGGCTGAACTCCCAACCCTCTATGTAACCACCTAGATTCCTGATTCCTCAGCTATATTGGATTTATCTTTAAGTCCCTGAATACTAGCATAGAGTTTGGCAAGTACTCTGTTCTCTATAAATGTTTGCTGAACAGAGTCTTGAAATTTGAGTCACAGTTACCTGCAGACTTCTAATTCCAACTTCTACTCTCTGCCTCCCAGACCCCTGACATATGGTACTACAAATTTCCAGCTGGAGCCAAAAGTTAAACATATAGGCAACTCACTTCATCAAGTCTAGAGGACCAGAAGTGCAGCAGCTAGCTGATGAATTCCAGCCTGAGAGAATACTGAACAGGAAAGCAGGTGTTTTCCTATGAGTCAAGTTGGTGATGAGGGAGAACAGAAAAGAGGAATAAATGATGAAGGCAAGGAGCTGTGTATGGCATGAATTCCTGAGTTAATGTGAAGAGTCATGATTTGGCCCAAGATTTTAATGCTTTTAAAGTTGAAGTAGCCAGTGTCTGAGATGATCCCCCGTGATTCTCACTTCTTGGAACTACACCTCTGTGTAAGCTACTCCTCCATCATCCCAGGGCTGGTTTGTGTGACCAAAAGCACAAGGTACCTGAAACTAGGTTATAAAAGATATTGTGGCTCCTGCCCTGCTCTCTGTCTTACTCATTCACTCTGGAGAAGCCAAGTGTCATGTCCTGAGTACATGGAGGTGACCAATGCAGAGGCCCACATGGAGACGAAGGGAAACTTCCAGCCAGCACTTGGTGAGTAAACCCCAGCCAAGCCATTAGGTGACTGTTGTCCTCACTGACAACTTTAGTACAACTCAAGTGTGACTTTGATCCAGAACCATCCTAGTAAGACACCTCTCTCTTTCTAACCTCAGAAACTGTGTAAGATAAATGTTTGTTGCTTTAGGCTGTAAAATTTGAGGAAATTTGTTTTGCAGCAATAGATAACAAATACAAAAGCATAAATTATAGGTGGTTAGTCTGAGGAGGTGTGTGTGGGGGTCATTTTTGACTTGCTGATTTAGTTTGTTTTGTGAGGGAGGACAGTGTTTTTAAAATAGAACTGCAAGCATTTATATTGAGGAGTTTATTTTTATTTTAAATACAGATTTCTTACTTAAAAAAAAAAGATCTGTAACACAGCTCTGTCCTTATGACACTTGCTTTAAATTTGGTTTTAGTCAATTAAATATCAGTAGGCATTTTATATTGCTAATGTTGGCCCAGGCTCTGATCTGTCAGAAAATAATTTTATACATAGTGTCCTGTTTGAGCAGAAATCATCTGTATATGTATTTTTTTAAAGAAAGATTTTACTTGATAAAAGAGTTGTGCTGCTAAAGCAAAACAAACAACGAAGCTCTTAGGATCCCCAAATGTGTCTGCTTATCAGAAACATTTGAGAAACTCATAAAATGTAAAGATTTTTAGGGGCATCCCCGGTGGTGTAGGGGTTAAGTCTCAGCTCTATGAAGCTATTGGCAGCCACTGCAGCACAAGTTCAATTCCCCCAGCCAGGGAGCTAACCCACATGGTGCAGCAGACCTCTCCTGTCTCACCCATTGCTCCCCTCAGCAGTACACTTCAGTAGATCCACATGTTTTACTCCCCACTCTGTCTCTGGTGAATCCTCTCTCACACATACACATCCACCTCTGGCCTATGCCCCAGTTCTTGTATGCATAAATAAATAAATCTTCAAAAAATGTAAAGATTTTTAAATCATGGCTTATGCAAAGATGGTTATTTTGTGATCACAATTTTGTATTTTGTAATATGGGTTAAATTCTCCCTTCTCCTCTGGAGATGGAGCAGGACTATCTGGGTATCAGGGTGGAATGGGCTTCCATTTAAGGGACAGATACACTTGTACCTCCCCAAAAGGTGAGTCACATTAGTGTGATCCAACAGAGCAGATCTGAGCTAGGTACTTTGTGGGGGGAGGTAGAGGGGAATATCAACTGGGAAGACCAAATAGCATCTAGTCAAGGGAGGCTGGGAAGGGACTAAGAATGGAGACGAGAAAAAATGATAGACAGTAGGAGGTGAGGATGAAGTTGGAGGGGTCTAAGATGATTAGAGCAAAAAGCTTTGGTGTTTTTGTAGTTCTCCTTTCTTAATCGATGTATATATGGAACATGATAATGAAGTGGCAATGGATCTTTAGAAAACCTTCCAAATAAAGAACTGCTTTGAGAATTTATTATAAAGACTATCCACGTGATATGGCCGGTTTCTGGCAATCTGCCCTTGTAGGTACAGAAAATCCCATTGATTACTTCCAATTATTTTGCTCACTCTTCTGAAAAGCTCTAGTGCTACAATGCATTAAGGCAGTGGTAAGCAGCCTTATTTGGGAGTATGGAAAAATACTGAAGCCAGGTGTTATGATGGTTTCTTATGATATCAGACATCAAACCTGATACTTTTAAGGAAAAGAAGATATTGTAACATTTGTCCATATCAGGTTGAAAGAAATTATATTCACATGCAGACCATATAAATACACAGTTTATGCCATGCATTAGAGAAATGTGAAATCAAGCCAAGTTTTATATAGCCCACATCATTTTACACATTTGAGAAGGTTAATGGTAAAGATTCTAGGCAACTGATTTAGGTGCTTTTTAAAATTTGGAGATTCTACAACTGATTATAGATTTAGAGGAAGTTGGAAAGGCACAACAAATTTCTCTTTCTTAAGTTACCAGCGAAGGATAAAGAAAAGAATTGCTAAGCAGGAAAGAATAGTTTTGCTAGTTTTCACAATGCCATTTCACCACCATCTTCCTTCAGGCAAAAGTTAGCCTGTATTTTTAAGTGTCTGGGTATAAACATGCCTGTATTAAAACATTCTCCCTGTTTATAATTTTATGATTTATCTATATATCTTTATTTTTGGCTACTGTGGCTTTTTACAGCTTTCTAATTTATATAGCCATTTGTTTAGGCTGTCAAAACATTTTTAATTTTAATTACTGTGTATCATGCCTGAGGGTGTAAAACTGTCAGATAAATCTGAGACTCTGCATAAACATGTGGAGAACTGCATGTGTTATCACTCAATAATTGCTAGTGGGCGCCTAGCAAATGCCTTTCTCTGGGGTTGGTTGGTCAGCCTCTTTTCCCCTTCATGGAGGCACAGGATGGTGACAACACCACATGTCAGTGACCTGGGCAGAGAAAGGGTAAGAGTGTGATGGACCAATTACAGACTGGGGAGCCTCCCAGGGGTGGATGGGACTTAATTTTTAAGTTTATCATACTGGGAAACTGCATAATCAATGTGGCACTTAATTTATAAAAAAAAGAATGACTAGGGTAGAGGAGTCAGACTTATTATAAAATAGTATAGTATCTTTGACTGTGAACAGGGATCTGGCTCTTTTCTCTTTTTTACAAAGTCTCAATAGTACAGATGTGAGTTTGCATCAAGCTATTATAAATTTAAGTTTTGCGCTTGGGTCATAAGACTTGAACTTGAATTTCCATCTTGGTAATGTTAACACTAGGTATGGTAACCTCGGACAAATTCTCTAATTACATATTTATATTACTGTGAGCTGAGAGGTTTTAGAGGTAATCTAGCATCTTATCCAATGTAATAGCTAGATCTATGATGAGATGTAGATATGCAGTATGTCTATATTTATCCTATGACAATATAATGCAATTACGTTATCAGTCTCTTTATACCTTAGGAGAAACTCTTAGGAGAAACTCAATGCCCACAAACAGCTACCTCTACCCTCTGTCAACTTTCCACCCAGACCTTGAGGACAAGAAGTAGATAGGGGGTGGGGTAGAGAGAATGACAACAGACATTCTTTTTCATGTGTGTGAGTAAAAGAAGTAGGCCAGAAGTGCGGTGTGAGAGGATTCACTGGAGACAGAGTGGGGAGCAGAACTGGCAGATCTACTGAAATACACTGCTAAGGGGAGCAGTAGGAGAGACAGGAGAGGTCTGCTGTGCCCTATGTGGGTTGGGTTAGCTCCATGGCTGGGGATCAAACTCAGGCCACAGTGGTGACTGCACTAAGATTTAACCCTTAGGCCACCAGGGAGGCCCTTGAAATCTTCTTTTGCTGGACTTTTCAATATTTTACCATTCACATGCCAAAGGTACATTAATAAAGTAATATTCTTCAGATGCATGTTTGCTAAACAAAACATCACAATTTATGGCATCGAGTTTTCCAAAGGAGTTGTTGTTACTAGTATATGATTTCAACCAACTGATTTTGGTGTGGAAGCCATCGCAGAAAAATGACTTCCTTTTTTAAAAATAATATATATTGACTGATACAAATAATATATCTTGACTGCATAGGTCAGATGAAGTAAAAAATCCTCATATATATTTAGATTTTTGATGGGGAACTATTTAACTCAAGTATAATTTTTATTTATTTATTTATTTTTTTTTTTAAAGTTTTATTTATTTATTTTTTTTAAAGATTTATTTTTTATTTATACATACAAGCTGGGGTACAGGCCAGAGGAGAGGTCTGCTGTGCCATGTGGGATTCTCCCCGGCCGGGCATCAAACTCGCGTCGCCGCTGCCGACAGCTCCACAGTGCAACGCTTAACCACTGCGCCACCGGGGAGGCCCCTCAAGTATAATTTTTAAAAAACATTTTACTATTGATATGGGAAAATGTTGCTGAAATAGATCTTTAGAACTCTGTTCTTCTTCCTTAAAAAATTTTTTTTCCTCTGTTAATTTTTTAAAATACATCATTTCTCTTTTCCACTCTGAAATCTGATAGTTTTTTTTTTTTTTTTTTACTGGAGTGCTTTGCTTCCTTATGTAAACTTCATTCACTCAGGATTAACAGTATTTGGGAAGTGCCTATTATGTGCCAGACACTGTGAAAGAGGTATGAGCTAAGGTAGAATAAAAACAGATAATAAACCAGAAGTCAAAACTGGGCTATATTTTTAATAGAATGGTTGGTAATTATTCACTTATGGTTACTACATAGACTATAATGCAGATTATATCTCATTAAGGAACGTCGAATTTTTTTTATTCCTTCCATATCACATGAACAATTAACAAGCCTATAAATGTAGGATGAATTAGCAAGCCCATAAATGTAGGATGAGGGCTTTCCTTTCTATTTTTTCTTTTTGTCTTTTGACACTGTTAATTATACCACGAAGACTATAGCAAGAAATAAATATAACTCTATAATACTAATGTTAATAAATATAACACTATTGCTATTAAATTAAAATTTACTTTGACTAGGAAGAGGCAAAAATGAAAAGTGTATGTGCCTGTTACTTGACTATTTGCATCAGCAGAAGAGACAAAAGGAAGGCAACTCTACACCTATAATAATAGCAGTAGCACTAGCCATAAAAGTCAAGAGGTGGAAGCAACATGAGGTGGATGCAACGTAAATGTCTCTTGATGAAAAATGCAAAAACAAAATGTGGTATATACACACAATGGAATATTAGTCAGCCTTAAAAAAGGAAGGGAACGCTATCACATGATACAACATCCATGATCCTTTTGTCTCACAGACAAAAAAATACCAACAACTGTAAGATTCCTCTACATGAAGCACTTACAGTAGTCAAATTCATAGAAAGACAAAGTAGAATGGTGGTTACCTGAACTGGGGGAAGAGGGAGAGGGGAACAGTTTAATAGGTATAGAGTTTCAGATAAATCAGATGAAAAAGTTCTGAAGCTCTATTTCACAAAAGTGAGAATATACTTAACAATACTGAATTCTACGCTTAAAATGAAAATGGTTACGTTTTATTAATCTTATTTTCACCAGAGTTAAAAAAAAGAAGTAATATTAAATAACTGCTGTGTTATAGGCACTTTACATGGATTAGTGGACCTAATCCTCTCTACATCATCATTAGGCATATAAGGAAACACAGGTAAGCTAACTAGTTTCCCAAGACATAAAAGTTTTTAAGCTGAGTACCAGAAAAATGAAACCAAATATTTATCTATTTTTCTCTTAATAATCTCTTAAAAATATATGAAAAAGCTATTAATCTAGAATAAGTTTAACAACTAAAACAACAAAATTAATAATAATAATAATGCATAAACCTTTTCTGCCACTATGTTCCATGCATTTTTTTGATGCTTTTACACAAAACCGACTTAATCCTAAAAACTTGTAAGTATTATTATTAATTCTACTTTATAGATGAGGAAAGTTGAATTAAGTAACCTGGTCAAGGTGAAGCAATTAGTAAGAGGGAGAAACTTGAACTCAGATAGTACCCATGCTCTCATATTATACGACTTCAAACTTGTGTCTAGTTTTAGAATTTTCTTACCATTATAAGCCCCTTGTCTATGCATTGTCTAATGTAAGAAAATCTGAACCCAGATGAAGAAGATGTGAACCCAGGTCTTCTGCCCTCTGACTCCTGGTTTGACTTCCCCACAAGTTTGATGAGGTCTCTCCCAGAAATTCCCTAGACCACCTTAGAGAAGGAGGTACTTGAGTGTGTCACAGATACTTCCATACTTTCACACTCATTTCTTCCAGCTCCGTGCGGTTGCCAGTAGCCGCAGGTTGGGTGGGATTTGTGGATGAGGACCTGATGACTCAGCCTTGGGGGCAGGCCCCAGGGACAGCCTTGCCTAGGGGATCTCCAGGACTCATGAGGAGGCTTGGGCAAATCTGTGCTCTGCTCTTTCCTGACAAGCCCTTTAGGAACAGGATTTTTATTGGACATGTGGTGATAGGTGCAAAATGTGAACAAAAGGGACCTTGGTTTAATATCTCACAAGATGGACAGCACATATCACGCAGCTAGTAATTCACCATGGATTTACTACCCCATAAGACTGGCATTTTCAGCAAGAGGGAGAGAAGGCAGGAACAGAAACTGTTTTTTCGTCCAAAGACTTCTTTTACTGCAGATGTTTGCAGCTGGCACCCCTCACTTTTCATCTGTGTGAGTGCATAAGAATAACCCATATAATCACGTTTCCATCTTAATTACCTTTCTATTACTTAATTAAAGACCTTATGCTGATGCCAGAAAAAGCTGGCAGATTTGTTAAAATCTGAACAGAGGGAGAGCTGGGCTGTACTTGAAGCAGTCAAGGCCTCCTTACCCTTGAAGTCTTTCAAATGAATGAAACCATAAATCTTAGCCAACTTATTCTCCCATCTCCAGACAATTTTAATAAATTCGAAAATATCTGGCCCATAGTACTGAAGTTACTTTTGAGTTCTATCTTTATCATTTACATATCCTGGCATAATAAAACGCCCTGAAAGGTAGTACTTCAAAGTTGCAACCATTTCTTGTTTTTCATATATCTATGGGTAGGGTGGGTAATTCTGAGGATCTTGGAGGGTCTAGTTCCTGCATCTTGTTGGGTTGACTCGTTGGATTCGCTGGGAGATAGCAGGTTCAAGATGAGAAGGGCTAGATTGATTCAGTCCTGTCCCTATGGTCTCTTGTGTTTCTATAGGTTACTTGAACTTATTACCATAGTAGTTGCAGAGTTCTAAGAGAGGAACAACATGTCCAGCTACTTTTTCAAGCCTCTGCTTATATCAAGTACATGAGTTTCCTATTGGCTTAGGTCAGTTATATGGTTGGCCCAAAATCAACCAAATGTGGCCTTTTTGACTCCAGAGAAATAACATGCATAGAGGAAGAACACTACAGGGGTTATCATTTCAGTCAATCTTCCACACTCTCCAAAACACAGAAAGTCTGTACAATGGAATGGTGGTAGCTTTCCCTAAGAAATGAAGAAACAATTTTCTTTCCTTACAGCCAAATGCTTGCTCCGGGTGGTGACGTAGAAGATGTAAATGTTTTCGAAAAAAATAAATGGTTGGAAGTGAAGGCATTGCCAGCAAGTGCCCTACATGCTTAGTCACATCTCTTTGGCTGCAAGTAACAAACGTCTTCTTAAACTTAAACCCTTCTTAAAGAGGGTGAGATACTAACTTGTTTCACTGAACTCAAGGGTAGGAGATACAGATGGGTTTCTTGAGGAAATAGGAACAAGAACTGGAAGACACAAGGGGCTAAGTCAATGCCATGGGCCAGGGCCACCCTTACTGTCATAAGCTATATTGAAGGGTGCTACAGTGTCAAATGGCTCTCAGGAGAACTATGAATGGACCAATGTCCATTACAGGTAGCTACAAGTATGAATGACAGAAAGATTCCTTGAAGAATTCATAAAATTCTTTAATTTCAGGATGTAGTCAGTGGCTCCAAGATTTCTGTTCCCTGGTCAATCCAGTACTAATCTAGATACTACAGTGAAGGATTCTGCAGGTGGAATTAAATAAATTAATATTAAGATATGGAGGTTTATGTGGATGGGACTGACTGACTTAAGAAGCATTTCTCTGGCTGGTAGCAAAGAAGGAATTTGGAAATTTAATTCATGAGGAGATCTGAGATGCTGCCCCTAACTTTAAAGATAAGGGTGGTGGTGGGGAAGGGGAATGTGCCAAGGAGAAATGAAACCTCTAGAAGCTAAGAATAGTCACTGGGTAACAGTCAGCAAGGAAATGAAGACCTCAGTTCTATAACAGTAAAAACTGGTGAAGAGGGCTTTGACTATTTGTGGTTTTTTTTTGTGGTTCCATATGAACTTTATCAGTATTCATTTTATCTCTTTGAAGAATGTCATTGAGATTTTTATTGGAATAGCGCTGAATCTGTAAATTGCTTTCGGTAGTATGGCCATTTTGATAATATTAATTCTTCCAATCCATAAGCAAGGAATATCTTTCCATTTCTTTGTGTCTTCCTCTATTTCTTTTAATAGTTTTTTATAATTTTCTTTGTGTAGGTCCTTTACCTCTTTTGTTAGATTTATTACCAGGTATTTGTTTTTTTTTGTTGTTGTTGTTATTTTGATTGTAAAAGGGGTGGTTTTCTTGATTTCCTCTTCTTTGGATTGGTTATTCGCATATAGGAAAGCTACTGATTTTTGTGTGCTGATTTTGTATCCCGCTACTTTACTAAATTGATTATTTTGATTAGATTTTCTGTGGAGTTTTTCAGGTTCTCTACGTATATTATCATATCGTCTGCACATAGTGACAGCTTTACTTCTTCTTTCCCTATTTGTATTCCTTGGATGCTTTTCTCCTGTCTTATTGTTCTGGCTAGGACTTCCAGCATTATATTGAAAAGCAGTGGTGACACTGGACAACCTGTCTTGTTCCAGTTTTCATAGGAAAGGCTTTCAGAGACATTCTACAGGGGCGGGGGAGGAAAAGAGACTATCATGGAGGAGAAAAGAGCACAAAGGACTATGGTGATGGTTCAGGGTGAATGGGAAACCTATGGGAGATACACAATAATGTAAAGGATATAAATTAAATTTAAAAAAAGAAAAGTAAAAAAAAAAAAAACCTGAATTCTGCCAACAACCTAAATGAGTTTGGAGCATCTCCGTTCTAGAACCCCAAATAAGAGCCCACCTGCCCATCACCTTGCTTTTCACCTATGACACTTAGTCACCCAGCTGAGCCATGCTGGACTGCTGACCTGCAGTAAGTGTAAAATGATAAGTGAATGCTGTTTTAGGCTGCTAAATTCGTGATCATTTATTATGAAGCACTAGAAAACTAATACACTGGGTGATTACTATTTCCATTATATCTCTTCAGAAATGTTAATACAGAAAAATGGCATACAAGAAATTATCATTCATATTTGTTCTAAATTTGCTGGCCTAAAGGGATTTGTGATGCAAGGGAGCAACATTTTTCTGAAGGGAAAAGGACATTATCATTCACAAAGGGTGAGGTATGAGAGAAAGTGGTTATGTTTTTAACTGAGAGCAGATAGGCTGGCTTGTGTGGATTGCAATTCTGCTTGCTAGTTCTTCATGGAGACAGTATATTAAGACACTAGGAACCTGAGGGAACCTAAGGCCATGTGTGTGCATGTGTGCGTGCATGTGTGTGTGAGTGTGTGTGTGTGAGGGAAGAGAGAGAGAGGGGGGGGGAGGGAGGGAGAGAATGCACACAAGACAGCAGAGAAGAGAAAGATACAGAGAAGGAAGATATTAGTAATAGGGTACTGAAAATAAATGAAAAAGACTTCAATTAACCCCTCCTTCAGCACAGTCCATTTCCTTCTCAATTATATTAATACCATCAGCATTCAAACTTGCTCTAACAAAACTGATCTCAATAAAAAAAAATCCATCTCCTAAACGAGCATGTCCCTCTAGCTACTACCTTGCTTTTCTGTTATCCCTTCCCCCAAGTTGTTTACTCATGATATTCTGAAAGTCTTCACCTCCCATTCCTCTTTCAACTTCCTCTCCAAGCACTCCATGCAAAAATGTTCTTCCCAGATCATCAGTATCTTCCACATTGTTAGGTCCAATTGACTTTTTCCTAGTGTATCTTTCAGAATGATTAAACCCAGGTGATCACTCTTCTTATTTTGAAACAGTCTATTTTTTTTTAATAACCTTATAACAACCCACTCATGGTTTTCCTACTTTTCAAGTTACTCTAAGAATCCAAAATGCCAGCATTTCCCAGGGCTCCATTTTGGTTCCCCTTTTATTACAGAGCTAAACTCTTTCCTTAGGAGATCTCACTTGCTCCGATTGTTAAAATACCATCTTCATAGAGATGACTTGAGAACTTCCTATCAAAGTAGAAGCAGTACTTGTTTCAGAATAAGCAAGTACAGTTCAGTACAAGTTTCAAACATTGACTTCCTATGAGAATAATGTAAATGAGTTGGGGTGTGGTATAGCTTCTCTTTTCTTACCTGTAAAATGGAGACTTGTCTTGTGCTCACCTTGTTTCTCACACAGGATTATTGCAAGACTTGAAGGCAGAATGTATGTGGCAGGAGGAGGCTATTCTTCTTATTGCCATAGTTACAGCCAGACTATTGAAATAATAAATGTTTGGTCCTGAAAGAGGGGCAGAGGGAGGAAGAAGAGTGAGTGAGTGAGTGTGTGTGTGTGTGTGTGTGTGTGTGTGTGTGTACATATATACACACATATACACAGAGAGACAGGTATTAATGCAAGAGAGAGAATGATGATAGAATGTTATATTCATAATGAATAAATGGAAATGAAAATGTAGGTAATTGACAGAGGCTATGTGGATTGGGACTTGATAGCAATCTATAAATCTCTCAACTCTTTAGTAAAGTTACCAACTCAAGAAATGCTGAGAATGATTGTACTTACATCTTTTTATATTATATATATATATATATATATATATATATATATATATACATATAATAGGAACCAGGGAAGATATAGGAGTTTTGATGATGTTCAGAATGACATTGTGATGCCATGTACCAGGGGAATAGCTTCTAAAGGTAAGCTACAAGGCAGCAAATGAGCTTTAACCATCTTTCTACTTTTCTAAATTTTCAGAGTATACTCAAAGTTACACAGAGTTAGAAGACATCTATTTTCATCCAATAAGCATTCCCTGTATATCTATTACCCACAGGGGCTCAGACTGGAATAGGGAATGCAAAGATGCATTATGATAGTGATGGTGTTGGTAGTGCAACAGTGTGATATCCACTGAAAGAGGAAGTTCCAGATTCTCTGTGCCACCCAAGGAAGGATGGAGCTGAGCAGTGAGAAGCTAAAAAACACTTGTAGAAAAGGACTTGGGAAGAAAAACAGGAAGGAGGAAGATGTTGGGGGGGGGGGTGGTAGGGGAAGGCACGCGGAGAACAGAATGCAAAGAAGAAGCCGTGTTTGCTTCTCGGCTTGGGAAATCCCAAGCCAAGATGAGGGACTCAGGGGACATGGAAGGAGACACTTGAAAGAGACAGAGAGATGGGTGAGAGACCCACAGGAAGGCTGCCATTGGCAGCCTTCATCTTGGTGTATATTTTGATTTTGCTCTTTTCCTTCCTGGATTTCCAGCCCCCTTCTGCCCCTTTCCTATGGTTCCCCACCAGAAGGTACCTTAGGCGTGTGGGAGGCTTTCTGTTCTCAGTGGCCCTGCTTTGGGACAACTCTGTTTGGCAAGTCATTTACCCATGAGGTGATAGGTAACTTTGAGTGTTTCATGGGTAAACTTTTAAACTATATTCTTTCTCTTCTATATTCTTCTCTATTGCACACAAATTTTATTAAAGTTTCTTTTTATTGAAGATCTTGTGTAGTAAATTAAGTTTTCTCTTATGTGGCAGATGGCAGAACCCATTTAGAGTAGGAAGGACTGGGGGCCCCAGGGGGCCCCTCATTCTGCACACTAACAGTAGTGGTGATTATGCTCTCGGGTTTATTCAAAATCTTTTATTTGATCCTCACATCCAGCCAGGAAGGCAAGTGCAATAAGGATATTTTGATATTTTACAAAAGAGTGAACAGGATTCTGGTGACTAGTTCAAAAGTTGGTGAGTGACAGTGATAACATATGACCCCACCTCTAAATCTGTGCTATCTGTTTTTTCTACAAAGGCAGTGTTTCCTGACTGTGGTGCTATTTCTTCTGGTGGTGGGTCTCATATTTTAGAATACATATAAGCAAATCTAGAAAAGCATTATGTGCCAGAAAAATAAATAAAATCAGTACAGCAAAGTCATAGTTTCGGTGATAATAGTTCTTAGGATGGGATCAAAGCAGGTAAAGATTATATTAAATATTATAATGATAGTACAGACAGGGAAGTAAAGCATAGAAGATTAAAGTTTAGAAACTGCATTTTGCCACACTCTTGTTATTTACAATCCAGTAAATTGGTCAGGAGGAGCACGACACCTCCGAGATGGGATGTCCATTAGCATATCATCCGCTCTGACAGTGCACACGCTGAGCAGCACAATGGAGGAGGACAGCGACATCTGGTTTTATTTCCACTTTTGCTTCTCCCCAAAAGTGTGACTTCAGGCAAAACACTCTGGGGTGTGGAATTTCCTTATTAGGATATGAAGACAGTGAAACTGTTATTTTGATGGCAAATAGTTGGTGTTAGAGCTTATCTGCCAATGGCAAGGTTGAAAATTCTAACTGGATTCTGGGGCTGGATTATGGCTTTTCTATTTATCAACAATGTAACCTTGGACAAGTCACCTCACCTCTTTGTTCTTCAGTTTCTTTACTCACAAAATGGGGATACTACTACTATTTTCATAGGACTTTTGTGAGGGTTAAATGAATAAATTAGAGGCAAAATGTCTAACATAACAAACAGTATGGACATGTTTGCTACTATTACCTTGGAGCTTAGAGGAGGGACCCATTACATTCATTAGAATGGACCAGAAGAAGCTTTCTGGAAAAGTGACATCTAAGGTGGACTAAATCTGTCATTAGTTTACTGGCCTGGACCTTCCTAGTGATGTCAGAGAAGGAAAGACATGAGGCAGAAGGTGAGGACAAGTAGTCCTGGGGAACAGAGGAAGAACCCACCATCTGTCTAGTTCCTCAGAGACCAAGCAGAAGCCATCACTGCACAGGGATCCCGCAGCCCCTTGACTCTGGGTCCAGCTCACAGTTTGGGGCATCTACCATGTCTGAAGGTCTCAAGCAAGCACGGCTGACTCGTAAAAGGGTCACAAGCCCGTGGGTAGTGGAGTGAAGCAGTGTCTAACAATCTGTGGCTTCATCTCAGCAAGAGCAGCAAATCTGGGAAAGGCCACAGAAGACTCCCAGAAGGAACCTGCTAGTCTAGCTGAGGCCTGGACTCCCACTTTAGACTTTCTGTTCCCAGGCTCTGAAACCAACCCACTCTTCTCTTTCATGATGTTGGCTCTTGAACAGATCATGTGCTACTCTGTTAAACAAAACCAAACACAGTTACTCTCTCCACATGCTATTAAGCACAACTACATTAAAATAATGTGTAGGTTGAAACAAATACATACCAGCGTTAAGATAATTGGGAGTTAAGTCACTGTGACAGGCTGAATAACTAAATTAACCCTATTAAAACCTGTTTTCATGGGGTCAAAGGCTTTTCAGTGGAGGAAATCAGGTGTAAAAGAAAGCATTCAGTTTTTGAACACCTTGTAACACTTGCTGAAAAATAAGCCAGTCATTTGAAGAATCAAGTAAACAAGTTGACTTAGTTCAAGGAAAAGATAAAATGAGATCATAGATATTTTTCTATCTTTGATTCAAATTTTGTTAGGTTATGAAATCACACTTTATTTTTTCCTTTTATCCTGGTAAAAGTATTATGTGAAAAATATTCCAGTATGCTTAATGTGAATTGTTTTTAACAATGTTAGTAGGAATTGAAGAAATTCCACTTAAAACAATGTGATTGAACAGTCAAACTATCAAATTTGAAAGATTAAAAAAGTTATAAAAATTTCATATCGGTGAGGGGCTGAGGCTCAAACATGGAGGCTCTTTTCCTGGATGACTAGTCCACAGACAAAGGCTTATCTGGCAGGTGACATGCAGTTCCCCTGCCCCAGATATTAACTTCTAGGGAAGTAAAATTACCTTAAGACCAGAAGATTAGTATAAATTAAGCTACAATGATATAAACTCCTTGAGAGGAGGGATTATTTTGAAACTGTTTTACTCAGTATTTACCTCAGCTGCTAGTAGAGAATGAACATATATGTTTGTGTATGTGTGTGTGTGTGTGTGTGTATGAGAATTACAGTGCTTTAATATCAGAAAACATCTAAGTCCTTCGTAACAGGAATTGAGTAAACAGAATCTGATTTAACAATAGGAAGGCTATGATGCAATCATTAAAAATAATACTGCAGGATAAAACTTACATGACACCAACACATGATTTTGATAGAGTATTATGTTAAAAGTTTATTTTAAACAATATATACACTATAATCTAGCTATAAGGTATATATGAAAGATAAAAAAATTTGAACACATACTGAAATATTAGTACTCTGGTTATATCTGGTTGCAGTTTACTAATGATATAATCTCTTTTTTAAAAAAATAAGTAAGAGTAGGAAGTCAAGTGATGAGAGTAATAAGAGGTTAAGCATTGTTGAAATGATGAATAAACTACCAATGCATGACAAGAAACAAATTTTTCTAAACAACACTAGAGAGAACACCCAAGACCAAAGGAAGAATGGTTCTGAGAAGCAAACCTGGATTTGACATAAGCACTCAGAAGTGTTCAATTAGGATATGCTACAACTTGGAGTTGTCAATCCACTGTCCACAGAGGTATTTAAGCAGAGGCTAAAAGACCATTCAAGAAAGAGTGATATGTTCTAAAGTCTTGGACAAAGTGAAGTCTAAGTTTTATAAACCCAAGGCTCAAAGATTCCTTGATTCAAGAGGCAGACAGCTCTCTCTGAGTTCCATTTGATAAGATACAGAATTATTTTGTAACTAACTGAAAAAGGGTAGGTTCCTATTGATCAACAGTCTCCTGTGGTGTCATCCCCTTCTTTAAGCCTATTTTGTTTGCAAGGTATCTGTAAACTTTCATACCACCTCCCCCTTACTTTTTATACCTTGTGTATGATTAGAGACTCATTCTCTCTTGATGGCTTCTGAGACTTTGGGGATACTCTGTGGAGTGTCAGGTAACATTTATAGTTATCCCAAATCTTCTTAGAGTAGATTGGTTTTCAACCAACAAAGAGCCTTCTCTTTATTAACATCATAGTATAAACTCTGGAAAAGAAGGGGAGAAGAAGAGGGAAGAGAGCTGTGGACTAGAAAGGAGAGAGAATTCTATATACCTACTTGATAGTTTTGATGAGGGTTATTCCTGGTCAATTAAATTGCTGATAAAATGGTCACTGGCTTTATGGACTGTTGTATATTGGCTGATGTCTATTTATAGTTTTAAAATTTTGTCTGGCAGAATAATTTTGATTCTAAGATTGGAGCTATTTTTAAACAGTTCAAAGGAGCACTTGATTAGATTTACAAGATGAACACACTTGACACAAACCAGTTATGTAGTGTTCTAGTCTGTGTATAATGTTCATGGCTTCTGAATTTGTACAGTCTTGAGATGTCTCTAGGCTAAAGTCCTATCCTATTCAAACAGAAGATTCTGTCTCTAGTTCATAGTAACTTGACACTGGATAATATCTGACTCAACTCTCTGAGTTTGGTCCACCATGGTATGGTAGAGTGGGAAATTTATGTGGTATAGATTTAGGTGTTACGTAGGGACTAGCTTAATTCTAGGACCCAATTTTTGCTGTAAAAACTTATTTGGGGGCTTCCCCGGTGGCACAGTGGTTAAGCGTTGCACTGTGGAGTTGTTGGCAGCAGCGACGCGAGTTCAACGCCCGGCCGGGGAGAATCCCACATGGCGCGGCAGACCTCTCCTGCCTTGCCCGCTGCTCCCCTCAGCAGTGTATTTATGATCTGCCTGTTCTGCTCCCCACTCTGTCTCTGGTGAACCCTCTTGCCACCCCACGCCTCTGGCCTGTACCCCAGCTTGTATGTATAAAAAACAAAAACAAAAAAAAAACTTATTTGGTAATTTTTAGAGCAGTTGAAGTATTGGGAAGCAGTTGAAGTATGTATTTATTTTGTGATAAAACTCCCACATTTCATAAGATCTACTTGTTCACTTCAGAAAAGAATACAAAGTGTCAGCAAAGTACTGGGTTCAACCCACCTATCATTCATTTGCATGATCAGTTCTTGGAATACTTAGGAATGACTATGTGGGCTCTCTGGCAAAGGGCAAAGAATAGGAAGACAAGATTGTGAAACCATTCCAATTATATCTGATGGTAACTGAAGCAACATTTTCAGGGAAGAGTGCTGAAACATCACACGTCTCCCATTGCCAACAACTCCTAGGAAATCACGAGGTAAGCGGATTAGAAAGAAGGCATTTGGAATGCTTCATCAAGTCTGCTGAAGCTCCTTCAAGCAATAGCCCATTCCATTAGCTATTCAATGGTATGGGAATAAGAGACTGGGGGCGTGATGCTGACCAACAAAACAAAAGGTCATTCTAAGGAGATCTCTTTTTCTGCTGCCCTTTGCAAAGGGCCACTGTTCACACATTTCCAGCTGGAAAAGATCCACTGGCAAGTCTCTAGGACAAGGAATTGGAATATACTAGTCCCAGTTGCCCTTCAAAATGTGTAGTTTTAGAACAGTAAGGTGGCTAATTGGGGCACATGGCACAGTGCCTGTGTTCCTTCAAATTTCTCTTAGACTCATCAAATTAATCTGTGTGCTTCCTGCCATGCTTGGGCCTCAGACATTCTGAAGATGTAGACAATAAGGGACATGAAGAGGGACAGTATATACAGAATAAGGTAGAACAATGTGACCTGTGCTTTGTTAAGAAAGAAAGCAAGCTGTAGGCATTGAGAAGAAAAGAAGCTCAAAAAGGTGGTCTTACAGCACCATCTCCACAGATACCCAGAGACAGGATGATGAAAACAGTAATGAGCATGATAAAGGCTGAAAAGCCACAGGGATATCAGACTGATCTACTCCATGGCACAGATACCTATATAAAGACTTTTTGCTAATAATATTTTTAATGCCAAGTTCTTTTCATTGCTTTGGCTGCAATCCAGGAGTGGACGTTAACACATATTTGGCATGTGGGTCATCTCTGGTGTACTAATTTCCTTTTGCTTAGTCATGTAGCCAGCAGTAGAGCTGAGCTCAACTAAGGTGGCTGGTACTAATTGTTAGTTTCCAATTACTAGTTCTTCAAGGTTTATCAAGTATTGTGACTTTAATTAGGGCCCTAAGATGTAAACTGCAATGTCTTTAACAGACACATTCCAATGGGGATAATTTGATGAGCCAGTTGCTGTTGTATAGTAATTGAGAACCAAAGAGAGAGTCACATATGAATAGTAAATTAAGATGTGCAGTAGTAGCCGGGATTTATACCTGGACCGTTAGAGGCCTTAATGACCCCATAAAAGGGAATAAGGTCATTTGTTATTTAAAGGATCATAAGATATTGCATTTCATAAGGATATTGAACATGTACAAGGTTAAAGCGCTCATGGGTGAGCCCGAGTCCCCCTTTATTCCATTTATAAGCAGAACCAGAAGAGTTAGCACTTCTTTGTAATAAAGCTCTAAATTCCAGAGTGACTTGCTGTTCTACCTCCCAAATCCCAAAGGGCAGCTGCTGCTGGGCTGGGCTTTGTAAAATGTTAGTTTCATCCCCAAACTCAGCACAGGCACAGAATCCTGCATTTTAGAACCAATTAAAGTGAACGGTTTTCCAATTTTCTGGGACAGATTGTCACAGTGGCTGAATGGGGAGACCCAGAGGTCTGGAAAGGTGGCAGGGAAAAAGCCCAATTCCCGGTGTTCCTTGGGTACAGCAGTTTCCATTGTAGGTTGAATAAAAATTTAAAAGGACTGTGCTATATATAAGTGAGGGAGTTAATAGTGGAAATAGAAAACTCTCAATTACCCATAGAAACAAAGGGATAATCCAAAGTAGCAAATTACCCAACAGCGCATGCATCTGCATTTGGAATGGATGGTCAGCATCGTATTTGCATGACTAATTATGTTTCCCTCAAGCTGCTGTAAGAATCAGCCTGCATTCCTCTTACACACACCCTACCAAACAGGAGGAGGGGAAAGCTGAGAAATACCTTTGAGAATTCTACCCTGAGATTAACCCCCCATAGATAATGGAAAAAGTGAGGGCAGTATCTTTCATACCTATTACATACTTTGTTTCATTTCTTTTGTAGCAATAGGCACATCTGCAGACACACACAGAAACCTTCACAGAGAGCCACGCAATCATTTCTGCTATCATTATCATGCAGTTTACAGATGTTTTCCTTAGCCAGAATCTAACCGGGCACAGCAGAGGCCTATAGCAGGATAGGTTAGGAAATGAGGAAACAGTTCCTCCAGGTAAGTAATTAGAACAACAGGAGCAAATCAAAAGTCTGAATGTTGCTATTTAAATGGAAATTTAGTCAGGCCCCCAACATGCTTCAAATTTTACCCATACAATGTTCAAGGCCCAGGTGATGAGAATCTTAGGTGTATAACTCTGGGCTGTTGGTTGATTTGATGGGATTCCGGAAATGTTTCTTTTGTGGAAAGATGACCACATAATCACGTTTTAGATGTGATGATGAACTGATTTCAAACATGCAGAAAGATAAAGAAATAACAGACGTTCTTATATATACCTTTCTGAATTTAAAGTTTTTGACAGTTTCTGCTGATTAAAACAAAGCTATAGATGTGGCTGTGTTTGATTACAAAAACACACACAGTGATACACAATTTTCCACTGTTCCCTGTAGCCATGATTCCTCCAATGTGACTTTGTATTTCCTCTCATCTGGTGTAAAGTCTTTATCTCCAGCCCTGAGCTGGTCCTGTGACTTGATTTACCCACTAGAATGTGACTTTGTTACTTGGTTTAGTCAATGTGTACCAGTTCTGAAGGTAGGCCTTAAAAGAAATCCTGCAAGTGACTATGTTAATGGACTTGGGCTAACCTGCTGGGCCATGAGACCTGAAACCTATTCACTCCTATCACCCCAGCTGATTTGCTAGCTGGAGGCAAACCATGAGTGAGTCCAGCTAAGAAAAGAAGTGAGCAGCCAGTTCCAGTTCAAACTGTTAACCCACATAACCATGAGAAATAATGTCTGGCCTCAAGTCACTACTTTTGAGGTGGTTTGTTACACAGTACCAGATAACTGAGCCAATGATTAAATCTACATTTGCCTCAGATCGTATTCCCTCTCTAACTCATTCCCTTCCCCAGAAGTTTCCACTATTTTGAAATTGGGTTCTGTCCTTCCAATACACAGAAGTCTAGCCTTGCTATTTATATGTGTCTGTCTATACAAACTCAATATTAAATATAGCTCAGAGAATGTAGTATAAATTGTTAAAGGAAATACCAATAATATACTTTACATACCCATTGCTCCTTTCTCATTTACCTTTTGATAAATGTTAATGCTGATACACAAAAAAGTCATTCATTTTAACTGCTGTTTATTTTTTCAGTGTATGGAAACTTGGTCCCCACTATCCTCCTCTTCACCTTCATCCATTTACACTGACTCTAGTTACTAACAACAGCATTTGTCACTTGATCCAAAGTCCAACGAGGCCCTATACTGTGAAGACAAAAACTTTGAACTGCACTCTGTTGAGTAATCTTTATTTCTATGTCTGTTCACCTAACCTTATCAGCTGGTTATCCTGAGTACAATGAAACCTAATAAAACTATTTTTAAAACAGAATAAATGCAAACAGAGTCCTGCTGTGCTTTGTAAATAAGCCTTACTTAGAAATTTCTTGGTTCTTTGTGGGTTTATCCTGCTGCTAGATTCAAGGCTCTTGCTAGCTCATCTTCTCCTCAACCAAGTTTCCTCATAAACTCTGTTTACTTTCTGTTTTTCAAGACTAATTCTCTCACCATCACTGTCATATATAGGAGCTGGGGTTGTAAATCTCATCAGAAAAAAGGAATCTCATTAGAGAAAAGAATGCCAGTTCTTTTCATTCAGTAAGTAAGTATTGAGTACCTACTAAGGGCCAGGCACTCTGCTAGTGCTAAGAAAAAGCAATATTGATAAAACAGTGTTCCCTTTCTGGAATCTAATGGCTTCACTTCCCCCTGTTATAATTCTCATTTCAGGGCAAGATAGATTTCAGAAGTCATTAATGAAAATGTTGTTCTAACACTTTACTAACTGTGGGCCAATTCAGAGCAATTCATATATAACCCTAGTCTCAGTTTCTTTATCAAATGTAGCTATTATTAATATCTATTTGTACCTATTTTAAGTTTTCACTATATATAGCAGGAAATGAATTCTTGTTTGTGAATGTCAAGGGCTACAAAAATGAAACCACTACACTCCTGTTCAAGAAGGACTGCATTCTTTATGATTATTTCCTTGATGTTACATGGAGCAAAAAACATTATCTGAAATCTAGCCTACCATATTGTGGCCTCAAATCTACAGTTTGCCCTTTCAGCCCTGTTCACGTGTTAATTTCAGCAGTGACAGAAGCAGTAACATTCTCCTGACTCCCAACTTCTAAATTCTCTCTGATGTCATTCCTCTTGTGGAAGAAAATCATTCAAGTACCATCTATATAAGCCTTAATCCTGTTCTTTTCTTTTCATTGAGGCAGTATTCATTTACAAGACTTTGTAGGTTTCAGGAATAAAGTTTCTCACCTCAGCAACTGTATATTCCATACCACACCCTTCACCAAATGTCCAGTCACCATCCACCAACACCTACTCCCTCCCCACTAATTCCCTCTGGTAACCACCATTCTGCTGTCAGGGTTGAAATCTTTATTTTTGTTTTGTTAGTTGCATTGCTTTTTTCCCCTTTATATTCCACAAATGAGTGCAATCATACAGTATTTGTCTTCTTATTCCATTGAGCATAATTCTCTCAAGTTCTACCTATGTTGTTGCAAGTGGCAACATCTTTGTGGCTGAGTAGTTATTACACCTTACATATCTATGTATACACACACATATATGTGTGTATATATATGTGTATATGTATGTCAGTCACATCCACTATATAAATATATACACACTACACATTAATTCATTTATCCATCCTCAGGTACTTAGGTTGCTTTCAATCTTAGCTACTATAACAGTGCTGCAATGAACATAGGGGTGTATATATCTTTTTGAATTATATACTAGTTGGGTAAATACCCAGAAGTGGGATTACTGGATCAC
The DNA here is from genome assembly GCA_004024925.1 of Scalopus aquaticus. NCBI lineage: Eukaryota > Metazoa > Chordata > Mammalia > Eulipotyphla > Talpidae > Scalopus > Scalopus aquaticus. The sequence continues at coordinate 76,581 of PVIJ01006759.1, forward strand.
CAGATAGTTCAATTTTTAATTTTTTGAGGACCCTCCATACTGTGCTTTTCATAATGGCTACACCAGCTTACACACCCACCAATGGTGAACAGGTTCCTTTCTCTCCACATCCTTGCCAACACTAATTGATTCTTGACTTCTCCATAATGGCCATTCTAACTGGTGTGATGTGAAATATCCCTGTGGTTTTGATGTGTATTTCCCTAATGAGAAGCAATGAAGAACATCTATATGCCTTCTTTGAAGAAATGCCTTTGTAGATCCTCTGCCCATTTGTAATCAGGTTGTATTTTTTATTGTTGAGTTGTAGGGGTTATTCACATAGTTCAGGTATCAACCCCTTGTTGCATGTAGACTACCCTTTTAACAATGCTTTATTTGCTGTGCAGAAGCTATCTAGTTTGATGCAGTCCCATTTATTTGTAGTTTCCTTGATGTTGAAGATGAATCCACAAAGACAGCACTAAGACTGATGAGCTGATCACCTCTGTTTTCTTCTATGTATTTTATGGTGTCAGATCTTACATTCAAGTCTTAATCCATTTTGAATTATTGTAGTAAATGGTATAAGATGGTGGTCCAGTTTTCATAGCACCATTTATTGAAGAGATTTTGATTTCTCCCCTATATATTTTTGGCTTCTTTGTCACAAATTAGTTGTCCATTTATGTGAGGCTTAATTTCTAGACTGATGTTTCCAGTCCATTGATCTGTGTGTCTGTTTTGATTCTAATACAAAGTATGTATTAGATTACTGTTTTGATTATTGTAGGTTTATACTATAGTTTTAAGTCAGGAAGCATGATACTTCCATTCATATTCCTATTTCTCAGGATTATTTTAGCTATTTAAGTTCTTGTGTGGTTCCACAAAAATTTTAAGAATTTTTTTTATTCCATTTCTGTGAAGAATGCCATTTGGATCTTAATAAACATTGTTTATTGTTTTAGGTAAAATGTAAGACTTTGTTCTTAAATGTCAGTCAGAATTTCTTAAGAGAACTTTTAATTTTGGGAAGGAGGGGGAATCACTAATAGGACTTTAGCAGGGAAGGTATGCTGAAGTTTAGCTTGTTTCTTGCGGAGTTGGTTAGGGATGATTCTCAAAATATGAAGGACTTATAAATTAGCACCAATTATTCGGGCAAAATGGATTTTCTCTAGAAGGGATGGGTAAGAATAGTTGGGGTTTAAGGTCATGTCCTGGGGGAGAGGGAGGTGAGAAATAAAGGATGGATTATGACCTCAGTGGAACATCCTCAATTCTGCAGTCTCATTCTCTCTCTCATTGTTTAATCCTCTGTTTCTCTTCTGATCAAGATTCCTTAAGCCACTGTGTTCCAAATACTCTTAAGAATTGATAAAAGGGCCTCCCTGGTAGCGCAGCGGTTAAGCGCTGCACTGTGGAGCTGTCGGCAGTGGCGATGCGAGTTTGACACCTGGCCAGGGAGATTCCCACATGGCGTGGCAGCCCTCTCCTGCCTCGCCCACTGCTCCCCTCAGCAGTGTATTTCCGTCTATCTGCCTCTTCTGTTCCCCACTCTGTCTCTGGTGAACCCTCTCGCCGCTCCACGCCTCTGGCCTGTACTCCAGCTTGTATGCATAAATAAATAAATCTTTTTTTTTAAAAAAAAGAATTGATAACACTGGTCAACATTGAGATTGTTACTGACTTAAAATGGCCCTAATCTGTAGTATGTTGGTGTGCTGAACATGAATATAAGCCTGAAAATTTTTTATTAGCTCTCGTTTTGAAGATATTTCATATAATTCATTTTATGTTTCACCATGTAAATTTATCAACTAGGACTGCAACAACATACTAAATCAGCCTAGAATGATGTAATGTTGCATCACATTGCATAATACCATCATGCACACATCATCCAGAGTTGACTGCATCATTTTCTGATGCAATGCAATACTACTGCCAGGCGGCTGCTGAAGTAAGCTGACGTCAGCAGAGCACTATAGAAAGCCCTGTTGGAAAGGTTGAGCAGTGAAAATATTTCAGACGTTGTGCGAGACAGTTTAAGCTACTGTTCCATAGAACTGTTATCTTATCCATTTAGGCACAATACAGAACAGTCATGCCTCAAAAGTGTGTTAATAGCATGGACAATTTCTGCTCATTTGTGGGGAAGTGACATTTGCCAACCAGAAGGAAAGTATCACTTCTCAAGTGAAGAAGGCTTATAATCTTTACTTCAGATACAAGGTTGGTGACCAAGACAAGCCTTGGGCCCTGCAAAAATGCTGTGCTCCTTGTACAACACAGCTTTCCCAGTGGTTCAATGGCAAAAGACCATTAATGCCGTTTGTAGTCCCCATGGTGTGGAGAGAGCCAAGCAACCACATAAAAGACTGTTACTTCTGCTTGGTTCCTCCTCTTTCTGGCAGAATAACGAAGCAAAAGAAGTTAAGTATAGTCAACCCAAACATTCCATCTGCATTGAGATGACCGGTTCAACAACTTGCTACAGGGTGAGGTGAAACAAGCATGGAATGCTTTTCTCCTAGTGTCTACAAATTTCCTTGGGGATGTTAGGGCAGAAAACTACAAGGAACTAGTAGAAGACATGCTGATGCAGTATCAGAAACTTGGTTGCAATATGTCTCTAAAGATCCACTTCCTTCATTCCCTTCTGGATTTCTTCCCTGAAAACTGTGGGATTGTTCGTGATGAACATGGCGAATGTTTTCATCAAGATACAAACGTTTCCGCATCAGTGGAACAAAGATACCAGGGAAAATGGTCCACTACAATGCTGGCTGACTGCTGCTGGACACTCCCCAGAGAGGATCCTGAACAGCTGTTCAAGAGACAAGTAAAGAAATCTAAGAAGTAGTCTATGACTTGATTTTTTACAGGTGTTAACCATAGGCCTATTACTATTGGCATGCATTTCGTGATGTAAACATCCACTTATTGCAGATTACAAAAAACCTCGAGCCAAAATTAGAATTTGACTGTCATATTTGTGTTGAGCACATACAAATTGATAGGAAATGACTATTTTTATTTTAGTAACATGACTTCTGTAAAAATTTGTTGACCAGTGTAATATAAAGGACATTTATTTTGAGGTACAAAAAATTCTGCATCATTAGGCTGGGATTCAGAGAAATAAGCTTGAGAACATTTTATTATATGGCATTCACCTAATATTAAGATCTTTACAGACACACACAAAAAACATATTTTTTGTGAAAACCTTTCAAAAGTAATTCTTACAGTCGGCATGCTTGCGGAGAGCAGTTTCATATTGCATCCTTGTTAACATCCTTCACAGAGCTGATCGCTCTCTGTAGTTGATGCATTCAAAGTATAATGAATACTAGTCCACATCAGCACATCACTGTGCTGCAATGATTTGTGAAGTGTCTGGTATTGCCATTTTATCACAGATTGTCATAACAAGAGTGACTACATGTCCCAGTTTGACTGGACAGATTGTCCTTTTTTTATACCTATTTTCACACAATCATCAATAGTAGTTTGCCCCAATCATTCACAAAATGTTACTGATTTGGATAAATTACATGGTTTCTGGGGAGGGGGGGGGCGGAGCATGATTTGTGCTATCTAGATCAATCTCAATGAAGGACTAGTTGCTACCTGTAAGCAGGTGGAGTCCAGCTTTCAACCCCCCTCAGTGGTGGCCTTAATAGAGACCACCTTACCCAAAGTCACACTCCTTTCTGGAAATAGCCTATCACAGAAGTCTTTAAGTGATTATAAATAAGGGTCTGGTTCTCTCAGCCCATGTGAAGGACTTTACAGTTTTGACTCTAGAATCCCCTGTGGGACTCTTTAAGGTACTCTGAGAGCCTCTATTGCCCTTCACCTTCTCTCTCATACCATTCCTTCTTCCTTCCACTTACTTTCACAGGTATTGATCTGTATGCACTCTGAAATAATGATCCAAACTGCACTTTAAAGTCTGCTTCCTGGGCCTCCCCGGTGGCGCAGCGGTTAAATGCTGCGCTGTGGAGCTGTTGGCAGTGGCGACGCGAGTTCGACGCCCGGCCGGGGAGAACCCCACATGGTGCGGCAGACCTCTCCTGCCTCGCCAGCTGCTCTCCTCAGCAGTGTATTTCTGATCTGCCTGTTCTTCTACCCGCTCTGTCTCTGGTGGACCCTCTCACCGCCCCACGCCTCTGGCCTATACCCCAGCTTGTATGTATAAATAAAAAAAATAAATAAAGTCTGCTTCCTAGGGTGCCCAACCCACAACAACTGGTATGACAGGAGGATTTCTGGAGCATCAAAAGAAAGCAAAGAGCTGAGGAAAATGATACAAGTGCAGCGGCTCCACATGGCTGAGGAGTTCTGCTTTAGGAAATGACTCATGTGCTCTTGCAGACATTTACTTATTGTTGAGAAACAGCAACTATTTACTTTAGCAGAGCTACTTTTTATTAGGGTAAAACATCCCAATCAGCTTATTGACCTCTTTTTTTAATAACTATTCTCAAGGTAATCAATGACTTTTAACAGCCAGGCTCAGTTATCAATGTAAAAGAGTAAGCTTATTGATTTGACAGATACTTTTCTTCACTGGGCACCAATTATTGCAATCTGAATTGTGCCACATTAGGCTAGAAATGCCATGAAATCTTGCTAGTTACTCAATGCATTCCGATGATTGGCTTCAAGAAGCTTTATAATCATACTGTTGATTTGTGAGCTAACAATACTTCAAATTCCACTGAAAGCGAAGAAGCAGAGTCTGCTTAAAACAGGTTAATAGAATAAAAGATCCAATCTATCTCATTTTTGTGAAGGTAAATGAATGGAAAATTGTACAAGGGTATGTAAATCTTTATGTAGAATACTATGCTATTCTACTAAAAACTACTGTATTTCTAAAATAGAAAAATCACCCAATTTTGATACCTGTAGCTCCATTTAAAATGCAGACTATTTGATTTCATAAACATTCTTAAAATTAGAAATCATTAAAACATTAAAAAGGCATGTTTCTATTTCTGATTAAAAATGGAGAAAATCAAGACACAGAATGTCATTAATATTATTAACCCAGGAACTAACCTAGCTGCTTAATTAAAAATCAACAATATGAAAATTTCACTGAGGGCTCCAGCAGTCAAAGGAAACTCAGGGTGGGCAGGTTATATGGGCTCTGTATGATGGCATGTTCTATCCCAGAATCTAACCCCTAGAGACACTTGACATTCCCTTGTTCTGCTGTTTACGTAATAGAATTCAGTGATTGCCACAATCAAGACCCACACTCCTTTCCAGTCTGAATCTTTCTTCCTGCTCCATTCCTTCTTTCCAGCATTTATTCAACAAATAATTACTGTGTTCCTACAATGAGCCAGACCACAAAACAGGCCCCAGTGATATAGCAGTAAGTAACACAATGATGGAAATGAAAAGTATTTCCTCCTGCTACCAAGTTCTATCATTCACAGCTCTCTTCAATAAAAATAACCTGATTGCAGCTACAGGGAAATGATTGTGAATTTCAAGTGTACTTTGAGTATCAACAATAATGATATTCAATTTCTCAGCTTCACTTACATTGAATTCAGTTTTTTAAAATCTTATGTGTTCAAATCACAAATACTAAAAATGCATATTTGAATAACTAAACAGCACTGTAAAGTTCATGATACCTACACAGAAATGCACTGAACTAATAATAGCATTTTATTAGCAGAATAGTATGCTTAGTCTTGCCCTCTCAAGTTTTCAGAGATAATTTGTTTTTTCTACATTCAGAATATAGGATACATCATAGGCAACATGGTATAATTCATGATACACATTCAATTTTGCAGGCATTCTTGATTTTTTCTTACTGTTATTTAATGTATCAGAAAACAAGCTTCAATATGGGAGGAAGGGTAATAAATGTTCAGAAGTACACCACAACCATTCTAAAAGAATATTCCTTTGAGGGCTTCCCTGGTGGTGCAATGGGTTGAGTATAGCTGCGGCAGTGCGAGTTCTATGCCAGGCCGGGGAGAATCCCACATGGCGGAGCAGACCTCTCCTGCCTCGCCCACTGCTCCCCTCAGCAGTGTATTTTGGTCAATCTGCCTGTTCTGCTCCCCACTCTGGTGAACCCTCTCACCACTTCATACCTCTAGCCTGCACCCCAGCTTGTATACAAAAATAAAAAATAAATCTTAAAAAAAATATTCTTTTGAAACGGATAAATTCCTTGAATCATATAGCCTTCCAAGATTGAACCATGAAAAAAGAGAAAGACTGAATAGACCAAACACAAGAAATCAAAAGAGAAATCACAAAGCTTCCCCAAACATGTCTTAGATGGCTTCATTGGTGACTTCTACCAAACATTCAAAAAAATCTAATACCCATCCTTCTCAAATAAGATTTAGATATAATAACATGCAAAAATAAAAAACATAGAAGAATATATTGGCAACATGTTCCATCATACCAACAATAGAAATATTGTTGGTGACGCAACTCCTATGACAAGGGAATTAAAAACAGATATACACAATTGGAATTGCCTCAAATTATAAAGCTCTTGTGAAAGAAATACAATGAAAGAAAATGCAAAATGATTAAAGAGACATCCTACTGAAAGGGAGAAAATACACAATATATGATTGAAAAGTGATTAATATCCAAGATCTATATAAAAATCATATAATTGAACAATTAAAAAAACAACCCAATTAATAAACAGGTAGCAGATATGAACAGAGTTCACACATATGATATTCAGAAGTTCAAAAGATATATGAAAAGTATTCATCACTACTAATAAGAGAGATGAAAATTATAACTACAATGAGATATCATCTCATACCTGTGAGAATGGCACATATTAAAAAGTTCAACAAGAAGTGTTAAAGAGAGTGTAGAAAAAAAGAACCTTATTTACTGTTGATGGGAATGTGAACTGATACAGACAATATGGAAAACAACCTGAATTTACCTTAAAAAGTAATAATGGAAAAAACATAAACCTCGCATTCCCACTTGGGCATATAGCTGCAGAATATGAACCGTCAACTAAAACCCTATATGTTTCACAATGTTCACAGCAGATTTATTTATTTATTTTATTTTATTTAAATATATTTTTATTTGTATTTTTTACATTATTGTGTATTCCCCATAGGTTACCCACCACCAATTCACCGATGAACCATCACCACAGTTCCTTGCGCTCTTTCCACCATTTCTTTTGAACCCTTATCCTCCCCTTCCCTCAATGAATGTCTCTTATTTATGGTTTCCTGCTAGTTTTTCTTTTTAAGATTTATTTATTTATGCATACAAGCTGGGGTACAGGCCAGAGGCATGGGGTGGCGAGAGGGTTCACCAGATAGAGTGGGGAGCAGAAGAGGCAGATCGACGGAAACACACTGCTGAGGGGAGCAGCGGGCGAGGCAGCAGAGGTCTGCCGAGCCATGTGGGAATCTCCCCGGCCGAGCGTCGAACTTGGGACGGCACTGCCGACAGCTCCACAGTACAGCGCCTAACCGCTGCACCACCAGGGAGGCCCAGTTTTTGTTTTTGTTGTTGTTGTTGTTGCTATTTTCTCCTCCTGATCTCCTATTTGGTTCCCCTATATTCCTCCTATAAGTGAAACCCTTTGATATTTTTATTTTTCCTTCTGGCTTATTTCACTGAGCATGATTCCTTCTAGCTCTACCCATGTTGCTGCGAATTGCATGAGTTTATCTTTTTGATTGCTGAATAGCATTCCATTGTGTATATGTACCAAATCTTCATGATCCAGACATCTATTTTTGGGCACCTGGGTTGTTTTCATATATTAGCTATTGTAAACAGTGCGGCAATAAACACAGGGGTACAGGTATCCTTTTGGATTAATTTTTTTGTGTCCCTTGGGTAGATTCCCAGAAGTGGTATTGCTGGGTTGTATGGAAGCTCCATTTTTAGCAGTTTGAGGAACCACTGTACAGCTTTCCATAGTGGTTGGACCAGTTTACATTCCCACCAGCAGTGTAAGAGAGTTATTTTTTCTCTACAACCTTACCAACATTTGTTGTTTCTTGCTTTTTTTAATATGTGCCATTTTTGCACAGCAGTATTATTTATAATAGCTAGGACATATGAAATGTCCATTGATGGATTACTAGATAAGGAAAATGTGGTGTATACATACCATGAAATAGTATATAGATATAACAGTGATTAAAATCAGTCATTTTCAACAATATGGAGGGAATTTGAGAGAATTATGTGCAACAAAGTAAGTGAGAATGATAAAAAGAAGTACTGGACATTTACATGGCAATTAATAACATAAAATACTTTCAAATACCAGTGAACATCAATAAACATTTTGAAAGCCCTGAGTTTAAGAGTAAGGGGTGAGGGATAAGGACAAGAAAATACAAGACATGATAGTGGGGAAAAATCTTAAAAAAAAATATCATATATAAAAAAGAAAATTATAGGCTGATAGCTGAGATGAACATAGATACAAAAATCCTCAAGAAGTTATCAGCAAACTGATTCCAACAAAACATTAAAAAAGATCATACCCCACAATGAAGTGGGAGTTATTCTAAGTATACAAGGATGGTACAATAATATGCAAGTCCACTAATGTGACACATCAAGCTAACAAGATGACTATATGATCATCTCAATAGATGCAGAAAAAGCATTTAATAGGATTCACCAACCATATGTGAAAAAACTTTTAATAAAAAACAGGTATAGAAGAAACATACTTAAACATAATGATGGTCATATATGACAATCTGATAGTTAACATCATACTTAATGGTAAAAAACTGAAGATTTTTTTTCTTCTAGACCAGGAATCAGACAAAAATGTTCACTCTTACTATTACACTGGTCAACAAATTTTTAGAAAAGTCATGTTACTGAAATAAAATTAGTCATTTCCTATCAATTTGTATGTGCTCAACACAAATATGACAGTCAAATTCTAATTTTGGCTCGAGGTTTTTTGTAATCTGCAATAAGTGGATGTTTACATCACAAAATGCATGCCAATAGTAATAGGCCTATGGCTAACACCTGTAAAAAATCAAGTCATAGACTACTTCTCAGATTTCTTTACTTGTCTCTTGAACAGCTGTTCAGAAGCCTCTCTGGGGAGTGTCCAGCAGTAGTCAGCCAGCATTGTAGTGGACCATTTTCCCTGGTATCTTTGTTCCACTGATGCGGAAACGTTTGTATCTTGATGAAAACGTTCGCCATGTTCATCACGAACAATCCCACAGTTTTCAGGGAAGAAATCCAGAAGGGAATGAAGGAAGTGGATCTTTAGAGACATATTGCGGCCAAGTTTCTGATACTGCATCAGCATGTCTTCTACTAGTTCCTTGTAGTTTTCTGCCCTAACATCCCCAAGGAAGTTTGTAGACACTAGGAGAAAAGCATTCCATGCTTGTTTCACCTCACCCTGTAGCAAGTTGTTGAACAGGTCATCTTTGAAGAGCTCTCAAATCTGAGGACCCACAAAAACTCCCTCTTTAATCTTTGCTTCACTGAGTCAAGGAAATTTTTCGTGCAGGTATAGGAAAGCTGGTGAGGTCCAGTCCATGGCTTTCATGAAATTCTTCATCGAACCTAGTTTGATGTGAAGGGGTGGTAGCAGGAATTTGTGAGCCTCAACCAGAGCTGGTGCTGAATATTCTTCTCTCTAATTGCTACATTTGTCTGCGAGTCCATTGCTTCCGCAAGTAGTGCAATTCACTTGCTCGGCTATCCCACTCACATAAGAAACACCTGTATTTTGTATATCCCTGCTGCAGTCCCATTAAAAGGGCAACTAGCTTCAAATAACCACGGACATGCCAGCTGTACTTGTTATACTCAATGGAATTCAGTAGCTGCTTTAAGTTATCATATGTCTCTTTCATGTGGACAGCACACACTACTGGAATAGATGGAAGACAGTTTCCATTGTGCAAAAGCACAGCCATAAGACTCAGTTTCGAAGGGTCTAAAAATAGCTTCCATTCTTGTGGATCATGAGTGATTTCTAAGGCATTCATGAGGCCCTCAATATCAGAACAGAATACCAGAGTATTCTCCTTTCTGAAGAAAGGCTCCAACTATTGGTGGTGCTTTTGATAGAAAGTAATTGTGACATATTCTTTTTTTTTTAAAGATTTATTTATTTATACATACAAGTTGGGGTACAGGCCAGAGGCATGGGGTGGTGAGAGGGTTCACCAGAGACAGAGTGGGGAGCAGAACAGGCAGATCAGAAAAACACTGCTGAGGGTAGCAGCGGACGAGGCAGGAGAGGTCTGCCGTACCATGTGGGATTCTCCCTGGCTGGGCATCGAACCCACAAGGCGCACTGCCAACAGCTCCACAGCACAGCGCTCAACCGCTGCGCCACCACGGAGGCCCAATTGTGACATATTCTTCTAGAAGATTCCATTGTTGGAGTCTTGATCCAAGCAATTCTGCCTTGTTCTTGGATATGTCCAAATCATGAACCGGGTCATTTATTTCTTCCTGTGTTAGTCTGTGTGGGGTTGATGATGCACCACAGTGAAAATCTGGATCACTGCATGCTGATGGAACAGGAGAAGAACAGGTCGGCTCACCCTTGTCCTCATCAGATGAATCAAGAGAATATTCTGCTGGAGGTTCTGGAACAGGAAGTCCCTCACCACATAGAACCGGTCTCAATGCAGACAGAATGTTTGGGTAGACTCTTCTAAACTTCTTTTGCTTCATTATTCCACCAGAAAGAGGAGGAACGAAGCAGAAGTAAGTCTTTTTTTGTGGTTGCTTGGCTCTGTCCACACCATGGGGACTGCAAACCGCACTGATGGTCTTTTGCCATTGAACCACTGGGAAAGCTGTGTTGCACAAGGAGCACAGCATCTGCGTGGGGCCCAAGGCTTGTCTTGGTCACCAACCTTGCATCCAAAGTAAAGATGATAAGCCTTCTTCACTTGAGAAGTGATACTTTCCTTCTGGTTGGCAAATGTCACTTTCCCACAAATGAGCAGAAATTGTCCATGCTGTTAACACACTTTCGAGGCATGACTGTTCTGTATTGTGCCTAAATGGATAAGATAACAGTTCTACGGAACAGTAGCTTAAACTGTCTCACACAAAGTCTGAAATATTTTCACTGCTCAACCTTTCCAACAGGGCTTTCTATAGTGCTCTGCTGACATCAGCTTACTTCAGCAGCCGCCTGGCAGTAGTATTGCATTGCATCAGAAAATGATGCAGTCAACTTTGGATGATGTGTGCATGATGGTATTATGCAATGTGATGCAACATTACATCATTCTAGGCTGACTTAGGATGTTGTTGCAGTCCTACCGGATAAATTTACACGGTGAAACATATAAAATGAATTATATGAAATATCTTCAAAACGAGAGCTAATAAAAAATTTTCAGGAATATATTTATGTTCAGCACACCAAGATACTACAGATTAGGGCCTTTTAAGTCAGTAACAATCTCAATGTTGACCAGTGTTATTAGTAAACATAGCAGTGGAAGTTTGGACAGAGGAATTAGGCAATAAAAAGAAATAAAGAAGATATCTAATTATAAAGGAAGGAGTGAAACAATCACTATATGTGGATGACATGATATTATATATAAGAAACCCAAAATATCTGCCAAATAACTTTAATAAATGAATACAGTAAACATGTAGGCTCCAAATATAAAAAAAATAGATAAAATATATAAAAATAAAAAAGCTCTGTTAAAACGAAAGAAAAAGTAGGCAGCCTACTGAGTGAGAAAATATTTGCAACCATACATGCAACAGGGGTTTAAAATCGGAATTATATAAACAACTCCTACAACTCAACAGCAACAAGAAAAGATGCAACTTGATTACAAATGGGCAGAGGATCTACAAAGGCATTTCTTAAGTCCTTTATCAGATGTATTGTGTGTAAAAATCTTTTCCCAGTTGGTAGGGTGTCTGTTAGTTTTGGTTAATGGCTCTTTTGCTGTACAGAAGCTTTTTATTTTGATGTAATCCCATCTGTTTATCTTGTCTTTCACTTCCTTCCCTTTGAGGGATGAGTCTTTCAAGGTTTTGCTGAGATGTATGTCGTGTAGAGTTTTGCCTATATTTTCTTCTATACATTTTATGGTTTCAGGTCTTACATCCAGGTCTTTTATCCATTTTGAGTTGACTTTTGTGCAGGGTGTGAGGTAGTAGTCTAGCTTCATTTTTTTGCATGTGGCTGTCCAGTTTTCCCAGCACCATTTATTGAATAGACTGTCCTTGTT
>PVIJ01006760.1:0-61247 GCA_004024925.1 Scalopus aquaticus
TTACATCCAGGTCCTTTATCCATTTTGAGTTGACTTTTGTGCAGGGTGTGAGGTAGTAGTGTAGCTTCATTTTTTTGCATGTGGCTGTCCAGTTTTCCCAGCACCATTTATTGAATAGACTGTCCTTGTTCCACTGCATTTTCTTTGCTCCTTTGTCAAAGATTAGTTGTTCATAGATATGTGGCTTTAATTCTGGGTAGGGGATTTACTTTTTTTTACTTACTATTTTATTGCTGAGATTTATTCATAATACTGTGTTTCTATAATGTGTTTATTTCGACTGCTACATCATATTCTATTCTGTGAACATATCTGTTTATTCACTAGTCTTCTGACATGGGCTCTTGGGTTCCTTATATGATTTGTTATTATGAGCAATGGTGTTAAGTATATTTCTCCTTTAGAATTGCTGCTCACAAGGTGTGTGAATGTTCAATTTTATAATACCAACCTCTTTTCAAGTGGTTTTAACACTTGTCATTCTGATCAGCAATATATAACAGGTCTATAGAATATATTGAAAGTGGCTGAATTAAAAATTTTAAATGGTGAAGCTATATAATGTGAATTACATCTCAATTTAAAAAAGGAAAAAAATGTTATTGTGAGTGTTTAATGAGGTAACATATAAAAGTCTCAGCATATTGCCTGGTATATAGTAATTATGCAAAAAGTATTGGTAACTTTAAAATTACTATTCCATTTTTTTGCTTCACTTCTCCCCTTGTGTACTCCCTCTTGCGCACACACGCTCCCTCGCTCTCTCTCTCACGCTCTCTCTCTCTCTCACACTCTCTCTCTCTCTCTCTCTCTCCATATAATGCTATTTAACTTGTTTCACATAGAATTGTCCTTGAAATGATCTTCAAAAATACAATCCAAAGAATTATGACTCGTGTGAATAACAGCTACTATTTATTGGCTGCTTGCTAGATAACAACACTAGAAAACATTAGATGTTTTCTACAAATTTCCTTGTTAAATCTGTAGAACAATCTGTGAGTTATCTGTATTTGACCTTTGAGAAAACTGAGACTGCCGTCCACGATCAAACAACTAACTGATCTGGGAACAAAACTAAGAACTTTTAAACTCCTAAGTCCATTTCTTTCTACTATCCTGTATTACACAAAGGTATAAGTTACTGTGGGGAAATACTGAAGAATGTCAACATATGTTATGAAGCAGTTTACTGTAATCCAATAATATGTTCATATCTTTTAAAAATAAAGCTCTCCCTATAAGCAACAGGGTTTTTTCTTTGAACGCTAAAGATTTTATTTCATAAATAGACTGCTACTGATGGCAATGGTTTGCTCCTGAAATTCTCCAAATCTCTTTTCGAACACAACACAAAATGTGGATGAACTTATAGTATGGAAGAGGAACCAAATTAGTCATTTAAATGTCAAGTCTGTGAATGTCATTTTAATCAAAGTGTTTGAAATCCCCTTATGATTCTTCACCGCATCACTCATTATTGCTAAGAGCTCTAAGCTAATACTACAGTGCTACAAAAATTGTAATGGATGGTGTGTAACTGAAATATCATCAATATAAGGACCAAACTATAAAATCATTGAGAAATGTAGCCTTCAAGCAAGTTGACTTCTATGAACAAACGTCCACAGTGGCTTTATTTTTTTAAAACCTCCCCAGGCTTTATTTGATTTACTGGCAACAATAGGACTTCATGGTAAGGCTGAAGATATCGCAAGAATATCTTCATTCGTGAGATTTTCTTCTCATCACTTCACCAAATTCTCAGAAGTATGGCCCAAAAATGAAGCCAAGGACATTTTAATAAAAAGCAAAATTTTCTTTTTCAACTTTGGCAAACTCCATTTCACATATAGAAGCCAGTGTTTCAGCCAGGAGAGCTCCTTGATCAAGTCTAGTCACAGAAAGTGGCCAATCTACAGTACCACTGTGACTCCTGCTTTAAGGAAACTAATCCTTGCTAGTGCGTTCAATGGGTGGACATGGTATTATTATTTATCATATGCTCTCATTGTTCGTTATCATGGCCCCTGTCTTATAGACAGGAAATTGAAACTTAAATTTGTTAAGTAACTTACATAGCTGGTGGGTAAAGGGATCAAGACTAAAACTGATACATCTCTCACCCTCAAATCGAGGTGGTTTTCATCACATTGTGCTGCCTTTCAGAGAAACACATTGGGTGAGCAAGAAAGAATCTTCTAAACATAAGAATGACCTAATTCTCATTGTATAATGCACTCTAAAGGCAATTTTAAAGAAATGTATTGAAGAATTATTCTATCCCAAATTAACATAATCCTATTTGTACAATTTAATAATCCTCATTGTTATAGGGGGAAACAAATCTTATTCCTCATTCTTTATGTCCCTAGGGAAAAAAAAACTGCCAGTTCTTTTTCTACCTTGTTCTCATTCTTCCCCAGGGAAGAGGAAAACAATTGAGAAATTACTGATGGAGTCACACAAGTGAGCCTTCCCCCAAAGGCCCCCTGGAGGTGACACAGGCACATCCCCTCTCAGGCTCTTGCTCTAATGACCTGAAACAGACTTACTCTGAGACATCTATTATCAAACTCCAGCCTCCAGGTCTTTGCTTAGATATCATCGTCTCAAAAAGAGCTACCCAACTATCCTATTCAAAATCATAAACTGCTCCCACCCCCCCCACACACTATCCTTCACTAATTTGATTTTCACAACACTTCTTATATTCTTACATACACTATTTATTCAATATATTGCTTCCTGTGTATATCACCACTGAAATATGTTTTGTTCATTTAGTTCATTGATGTACTCCAAATACCTGGGACATATTTGTGTAATGAATGAATATGAAACTATCAATTTCTGTACACTTTCTGATTCCTTCCATATCTGTTTGCAAACCAATCAACTCTTTACTGAGTTCTCTTTTTTATAAAGTGATGCTAAAAACAGCAAAGAGCGGGCAGCAAGCATACACAAATCTTCAGCTACACTCAAGAACTTTCTGTGCTACTGATGCTGTTTTTGAAGTCGGTGGGTTTGAGAGCAGGGTCCTTGGGTTCTCTCTGGGTAAGGTTTCACCAGAGCTCCCCTTCAGCAGCACACAGCAAGTTTTTCCATGAGACAGAGATTTTAGTTATACTTAAAAGAACAGGTTTATTAGGCAAAGGGACAGGGAAGTAAAGGACGCTTGCACAGACACAAGCGGACAGGAAGAGCTGCCCCAAGAGGAACAGGTTTGCTAAGAGTTTGCTATGAGAGAGAGGCCTGCACAGTTGCAGGCAGGTGGGTGGGCGGGAAGCCCTGAGGAGAGCTGCGCTGCTGAGGGAGGTCAGTGAGGAGAAGCCCCGGCATGGTACACTCATGGGCAGGAAGGCCGCTGCCCTGCAGAGGGACAGAGTTGGTGAAAAGGACACCTGCATAGGCACAGGTGGGCAAGACCACTGCCCTGGGCCATTGCAGAAACTGCCCTGATATAGTCTTCTCCTCTTTGGGAGTGGCTCATTCTTTCCAGGAGTGGTTTGCTCTTGATTTTGAATAATTATGTAGGATTTGAAAGGGATGTGGAGATTCTACAATGGGCTCAATCTCCACATCTTCACCTTCCAGCTCAGCAGTCTGATACCTGCTTGGCTCTGCTTTGTGATCTAGGCATTGGCAGAGTTGGGTTAATGGTTATGTTATCCCTCTACCCCTACCTGCTTGTGTGAGTCAGCTTCAGCCTTGTGATCCTTCCTTTAAGTTCTGTTTCCTCCATCACTGCTACTGACTCAGTGGGTGTGGTATTGCAGACAAATGTCTTGCAAGGTCTACAAATGTCTTAAGCTTTCCAGCCTATAATATCTGTTTCATTCTCTCCATTTTATAGTAAAATTATAAAATATAAACACTTTTATGTCTTCCTATTGAAACATGCTCAGCTATGCCTTATATTTAGTGATGCCTGGGTAACGCTGATGCCAGAAAAAGAAACAGGTTTAGGAAAGACTTGGAGAAATGATTATCTGATACAGTCCTCTTCTTAGTCCTAAAGTTATTTTTCCCCCCAAACCCACCCCCAGGAAATAAGAATGACATCTTTTTAAAGGTTATTTAGACAAAGAAGCTATTATCCTTTTCAATAGCTCATTCTTGGATCCTAAGTTCACTGGTTTGTTTTCATTTTTAATCTAAAGTTCCAAGCTGCATGTTAAATCTACTTCATATGTCATTTGTTTACAGGCATAAAGCATATTGTTGCTACCCAACATTTGTGTATACCTACATTTATGTTTGGGATTAAAACAACACAATAGAAACAATGACAGAGTTGGCCTAACAACCCTGTGCTTTTAGATATATTGATTTTTCCATTTTCTTTTCACATTGTTGTTCCCAAGGTTCCTTCTTCCATTTTCCAGATGATAAAACACAACTCTATAGAGAGGTTAAGTGATTCACCTAAAGGTGCCATTGTGATTGAATTGCTGCACCACTTTCAAATTTTGTTGGTCTGATTCTAAGCGCAACTTCCTTTCACTACATGGAAATTTCTGAATACCCACTCCTCCCATTGCCCACTCACTGCATTAGGAGTGCCAAGCAGCCCACAGCTAGCTGTGTAGAAGCTGTTTCCCAGACCCCCTTTGTGACTAGTTACGGTAAATGCGAGAGGGCGGTGGTGGGAGGCACTTCACCTGGGTGGTTCTTCATGCTCGTCCCCCTTTCCCGGACAGTGGACGGTGACGCCCAGTGCACTAGACACTAGACTGGACACTAGAACAGCCATCCGGCTGGGTCCCTGAACACCGGCCCATGAAGAAAGAAAAACAAAACAAACAAACAAAAAAACACCTTGTTCTTTAAGCCACTGGATATTTTGGGTGCATTTATTACTTCAGCTTACCTTTCTCCAACTTATATAATCTAGATTGCCACTTTGCTTAAACATTTTCAGGAGGCTTGCTAATTTTCTTTGCTGTAAAGGTCTTTTTTAAACTTGTTTCAAAATATTTTTTTCCTATTTCTTCTTGTTTTTAGAGTAACCAGAATTTTGGTATACTTCCTCAGGATCAACCTGCAAAATTTTGACCACAGCCTAAGGGCAGACAAGTCTCCTTTGCTTCAAAACTTGCATATAAGTGGTTATGTTTTCTGAGCACAAAATAATCACACAAAATAACCATTAAAGCTTCCAAAACATGTTATATTATATGACATTTGCTATCAGTTTTTCTTTTGCTGTCGTTTTAAGTTCAGTGAGAGCAGAGCCATGGAAAAAATTCTCCTCGGAGAATTTTGGTTCATCTCTCTCCCCAATTTAACCTTGCTGTCCAAATGGACTCAGAAAAATGTGATGAAATGTAGGTATTTGAGGGTCACAGGATCTGAGCGGTCTTTATATTACGGCTATACTCTGGAAGAGAGCGAGAAAGCAAGCAAGCCTGCGAGGGTGAGTCCAGGAACCCTGGGTGTAATGCAGAAAATGAAAGCTTTCTATAGACCTGTGAGGAGAGAGCTGGTGTGGAATTATAAAGGTGGCAAATGGTTGAAAAGATCTAGAGAGTCAGTCCTCCCAGACAGCATTTAAATGCATCCATGTCTTTCTCAATACCACTATGAGGAGTCCACGATTCACTAGTAGGACCCTTTTTACCTGGTGAGATCTCTCTTTCCCTTTCAGTTTGCCAGTTGCAACTTCTCACCAGTATTTTTCTATTCTCCACAGTTTTGCTATACCTATCTGAACATGGCAGGTCAGAGATAGGCTACTTGTTCATTCTCTTCTGATTTGAAACATGTTGGTTAAACACCTTGGATGTGATCTCATGCACCTGTGTCCCCTGACTAGACTAACTTACACAAATATACAAATCACTGTGGTGAAAGCCCTAGCAACTTAAATTTGTGCTTCCCTGCTGAATTCCTACCCTATAGGGTTACTAATGAACAATGATGATTGGAGATTTCTCAACATAGGATATTAAAATAGACACTTATCTTTAGTCTCAAAAGTTCGTCCTAATTTCATAGGCAGGCAAGATGCACTAAATGTATCAGTTCCTAAAAGCAAACATTTTTATGTTGACACAGTGGGAATTTCCAGTAAAACAGGCTAAACTGTTAATGCAAGTCACCTTTATGAGACTCCTTGTGAGGGAGAATGGCGGCGAGACAGCAGAGAGCACACCGGACTGATGGCTTTGCCCCCAGACCATCAGCAGAATGTCTTAAGCTGGAAATATTGAATGGGGCTTATGACCCCATGGCTGAAAAGAATAATTGTCTGCTTGCTTACTTCATCCATCTTCCATCCTCACGAATTCTTTGTTTATCTTGATTCGACTTACTATTTTGAATGACCAGTTTATTTCCTGGTGCAGATGCTGCAAAAAATACATCCATCACTGAGAGCAGGTAAGGTTCCTCTGTTGACTGGAATCATCTGGTACGCAACAGAACGCACTGTCCAGGGCACACTGCTGTCCATGTCCTGTGATGCTCTGTCCTGCTTTCATTAGTTAAAATAATTGGGCTTATTGTGACTGGAAAGCATCTTCCTTCATCCCTTGGTGGCCCACCCCCACACCAGATATAAATGTAAAACAAGTTAGGAAATATCTCCTGATAAAACCTGGGCCTAAGAGGCAAGCAGTTCTTTCACTCAAAGGTCAGTCACTGAAAGGAAAAGGCTGTCGTAGCCTCTGCTGTTGGCCCAGTCATCAAAGACCATCGCACGACTTCCCCTGTGAGGCCAGCATCACCTGCCTAGTCTCTGTGAGATGAAGAACAATCTATCAGTCTTTATTCGGGTACAAACAAGAAGTCAGAAAGCAGTAGGAAAAATGGGCCTCCCTGCTGGTGCAGCGCTTAAAGTCGCAGCACTATGAAGCTATCTCTAACCACTGTGGCCTGAGTTCGATGCCCAGCCAGGGAGCTGACCCACCTGGCGCAGCAGACCTGTCTCACCCACTACTCCCCTCAGCAGTGTATTTCAGTAGATCCGCCCGTTCTGCTCCCTACTCTGTCTCTGGTGAATCCTCTCACCCCCTCCACCTCAGCCTGCACCCCAGCTCTTCTATGCATAAATAAATAAATTTTTTTAAAAAAGAAGGCAGTAGGAAAAGAATGAAGAATTTGATCCTCTCTCAGAAAATCACATTTGTCCCCACCCTGTCTCTACCCTGAACAGAAAGCTTTTCTCTACCAGATTAATTTTTCTGTAATTTAAATTTTTTTGAACCTGGTAATTCATTCTCCCAATTCCTTTTAAGCTTCCTTAAGTGTTTGAAGTGGTCAATTTTTTTTTCTCAAAATTTTCTGAAAGGTACTGGAAAGAAAACAAATATTACGAGAGCTACAATATGGTTTAACCACATCATCTCAACATTCCTCTTTTTGAGTCCCCCTAGTTCTCCCATCAAGCATCCACACAGCTTGGTTGCTCTTTGACACCTCTTAGCAGGGGTTGGCAAAGCACAGCTTGTGGGTCCACTGTAGCTTTCCACCTGTTTTGGAAATAAAGTTTTATTGGAACAAAGTCTCACTCATTCACTTGTGTATCATATATGGTGGTGTTCTGTTAACAATGATAGAGTCCAGGAGTCTGAAAGACTGTGTGACCTATGAATCCTAAAGTATTTATTCTCTAGCCCTTTACAGGAAAAGTTTGCTGACTCCTGCTGTTAGCATCAATTTCAGTTTTCTTCACATTCCTTTTGTATATGTTCTTCAAGAAATAACTTCCTACAGAAACCTGGATTTGTTTTCCTAGAATACTGTGAAAGCATTTGATTATTTATTTTTGCTTGCATAAAAAGTATGGTAGAAATTTTGAAAAATATGAAAAAGTACTAAGAGGCACATAGCATCAGTTGTAATCTTAGCAGGCAGAGATGGCGTCTGGTGGTCTTTCCCTTTGTTTCAAGGCTCAATTGATCAAGGAGAGCCAGACCTGTTCTGGGCATCGACGTTTCCTCAGGATTTTTGAATGAGTGAAGTATTTTGCAGCTATGTTTCAAGAGACAGAATTGGGAATTGTTCTGCATGTGATGGGGAATTCAAAAACTCCTTTTTCAGGTTCTGGAAAGGAGCATATAGAAAAGAAAAGTGATAAGGTGAATAATTATGCCACAGAATGAGGAAGCCAAGGAAATTTCAAAGAGAGAAGTGAAGATTATTTAGTCTTAAAATTGTATTTATATCATATATCTTGATGTAGTTTTAGAGTCGATGGATTAGAGAGCGGAGCAGGGTCCTTGGGTTCACCCTGGGAAAGGTTTCACCAGAGCTCCCTTCGACGGCACACGGCAAGTTTCTGTGCCGTGAGGCAAAGACTCGGTTGTGAAGGACAGGTTTATTAGGAAAAGAGTCAACGAAGCATAGGACACTTGCCCAGACACAAGCGGGCAGAAAGGGCAGAAAGACCTGCCCTTTGTGGGGGCAGGTCGGGCTTTTATCCTTACTTCTGTTGGGAGGGGCTCACCTTCCAGGAAGGGGAGCCTTCCACTGGCTAGCTAGAATTAGAAAAGAGACCTGAGATTCTACAATGGGCTCAATCTCCATATCTTTGCAGTCTAGCGCCTTCCTATGTTTTGTAACTGAGGTGTTGGTGCCTAGGAATTGTGCTCATGATTATGTTAATTCCTTCTACCCCCCATTTCCTCATCTGGTTTTACCCTTGAGTTAGGAAATGGGAGTTATATCTCCTCCATCATATCTTATGATGTAATTTTCTGATCATGTCCCCCAAACTTTCAGTAGAGTCACCTTCTTCTCTGAAGACCCTGTGTAAGTAGTTTGATTGCCAACTTCTGAAAGTGTCAGAAATCAATGGCTGGTTTCATGTGGTGTGGAACATACTCCTCACATACAAGGCAGTGACTCCATGAATCAAACAGTCTCCCTGAAGCAGGTGGCCAGATGAGGAAGCAACCTCTAAATTCATAATCGCTCATAAACTCAGATCACTCTTGGCAAGGGCATTGAAAAGTCCATAAATTATGGAGGCAGGTATCGATGGTCTAGATCATAAGAAATAAGAAAAGCCTAGCTGATGGGAGGAATGTTTTTAAAAAGGTAATCCAATTCCCCAGAATGTGTGTGTGTGCATGTGTGAGCGTATGCATAGATAGCCTTTGTACACACAGACTAATTTTTTTACACCTTCCCCTGAAAATAATGAAAGAACTCAGATGAAATTCCTGCTGCTTATGTCTGGAAACCTTGATGTTTAGCTGTTTTCTGGAGGACAGGAAATAGGATAGGCAAGAGAGATGGCAAGTTACATATTTTACTATCCACACCCTAAAAATCAGTAGTAGAGAAGACTGTTCTCTCCTTGGAAAATCATCTCAACATTATCAGCAGCCCATCTACTATTTGTAAACTTGCTGTGCTCACAAGTGCAAGGCATTAGGTGTCCTGTCCTGTGTACTGCAGGCCACACTACACAGCTTCATGGAGAGGGCCCGTAACTAAACTCAACAGTTAAAAGGGCACCCCTCTCTGTGGTCTTAATGAAGGGCTGCAAGCCAAAGAACCTAGGCATAGCTGGATGGGCCTTGCAAGAAGCTGTGTCAGCAGAGCAAAAAAGTTGTCTCCTGGCAAAAAAAAAAAACCCTCCCATTCCCAGACCATAGGCTCAACAGAGAGTCAATTTTTACAGCCCTCCTTGTTTTCCTCTGCATAGACAACATCAAACAGATACAATGAGACATCTGTCTGGATCCCTGAAATGTTTCCCTTACAAATTGTATAAAAATCCTCATTGAAATGCCCAAAGTTTGAGCAGCTTTCCCAGAACTATCTGGAGGCTGTTCCTGAGCTCAAGTCCTCAATCTCGATTCTCAAATTTTTGCTTGCCTCAATTTAGTTAAACCAACAGGGACAAAGATTTAGTCTAGCAATGAAAAATGATTCTGGAGAGCATAGGTGGAGGAGACTATCCTTTTTTTATAATGCTAGATTTTTCCATTTCTCTCAGTGTCAACTCCCCACCCCACCCCAATTAACATAGCTTCGGTAGACAATCCTTTATAGTATAAAAAGGATTATCTGCTGCTTGTTAAATCTTAACTCTTTGTTCCGGTTTGCAGATATTCCATATTTCTGAATTATCTTAAGTAATAGTACTTCTTCTGTGACTCTCAAAAGCTAAGACTGGACGGAAGCTAGACATTTTCAGGCTGGTCTTAAATGAAACTTGAGTGGTTTGCCTTTCACATGGGATGTCTGACTGATGTTTCCCTGCTCTGTCTTGTGATCCCCTGATATATTTCTGCCACATGAAATGGATTTCTCTGAGTTGAAGCATCATCCTCTGCCAGTTACCTGGGAGGGAGTAGCCCCTTAGGGAAAGCTCATAGTGCTGGTCTCTGAATAAAGCTCCCCTGTGATGTGCTGTCCTCTTAGGTAGAGACAAGGCCCTTGGCGGTGCCTGGTATTTCATTGCCTGTCCCCCACAGCAGCTGACCTAGTTCTTCAGCAATGTAGAGTACTCTCTGAAGGGCACCCATTCAAGCTACTGTCAGCTCCTGGCACCTACCCTCCCTCCCTGATAGCAGGGCCACCTCCTGTGCTTCAAGAGATTAGCTGTGCCCCAGCAGAGCACCGTGGGGACCCACTATGCACGCCCGTGTGTGTCTTTACTCATCTTGCCTATGTTTGTTCCTTCTTCCGTGATCAAGTAGCATGGCAACCCAGCACACCAAATCTTCTGTCCACCACACCCATGATTTTCTCTTCATCCCAGTTATTAACAGCCTCCTTTCCCCACACCGCCTGGGCTTAGGCCACAAGGCCCTCTGGGATTCCCGACGCTCTGCCCTTCCCCACCCCAGCGCTTCTGTGCATGTTTTCTTTGCTTGGAATGCTCATTCCACTCTTGTCTGTCTGGGAAACTCAACCCCGAGGACTCCTCTTAAATACTATTCTTAAGTATAGTTCATTTTGTCTGCTTCTGTGTTTTCACGAGCCCCTTAAGCAAACTCTTGTAGCATCACATTACTCTAGGTTTTTGTTATTATTTTCTATCCTCCTCTAGATCTAGTTACCAGAACAAGGATCATAATCATCTTTATACCTCCACCCCGAACCTATAATAATGCCTGATGCCTCATAATGAATACTTGAATCAAAAAACATTTAGTAGTTACTAACACTGTAGTAAGAAATGTTTTATTATAGCCTTTGAGGGTCAGAACTAGGTATAACTAATCTTTTTACTTCAAAATGGAAGATGAAAGCTCTATTAGTTCCTTTAACCGAGTCTAATTATGGTTACTAATAGCACTCTTGAATATCTTCTAGACATTTCAAACACTATGCTCCAAACTGAATTCCAGATTTTTATCCCTCAATCCTTAGCTTTCTGGTGTCCCCCATTTTAGTCAAGGGCAACTGGAGTTTTTCAGTTACTGAGGTTGTGATGTTATCTATGTCTCGCTCATTTCTCACATTCACATCCAGTGCACTGGCAAATCCTGTTGGCTTTTCCTTTAAAACATCATTAATTCCACTGCTGCCTCGGGCCATGCCACCATGCTTGCTTATCTGTATTGCAACAGTCTCCTGACTGGTTCTCCTGCTTCCATCCTTGCTGAACTCCCACCCCTTTCACATGGTTTGTTTTCAACACAGGAACTTGAGTGTTATCACTACTTTGTTCAAAATTCCACTGGCACTGATTCCCAATATCCCCCTGCACCTGAAGGGCCCCTGGAATGAGTCTCTGGTATATAGTAAATATACGTGGAATGAATACGTAAGGCTTAAATTTTAGTATAAAAAGCAGATACAAGAAGTAGCAACCTATAATATTGTTTTGTCACCTTATGAGACATATATATTAATTGCTACATTTTTTTTTATTTTTATACATACAAGCTGGGGTACAGGCCAGAGGTGTGGGGCGGCGAGAGGGTTCACCAGAGACAGAGTGGGGAGCAGCACAGGCAGATCAGAAATACACTGCTGAGGGGAGCAGCGGGCGAGGCAGGAGAGGTCCGCCGCGCCACGTGGGATTCTCCCCGGCCAGGCGTCGAACTCGCGTAGCCACTGCCGACAGCTCCACAGCGCAGCGCTTAACCGCTGCGCCACCGGGGAGGCCCCTAATTGCTACATTTTTGATATAGTCATGTTTTTAATATCATCAAGAAATATCTAGAAATATCTGGGAACTAAAGATCATCTCTTTTTTGGGTAGCTATAAATTAACCACCAAATAACCATTTGTTCTTGGCCTGTCACCTAGCTCTCAGAGAGTTGGTTTCTTCAAAGAAACAACAGAATTGAATTTAAAGATTTTCATAATCTCTTCCAGTTTGAGGTCTATGATTTTTCTGTGGACTTCAGCAAGACATGGGTGGACTTGCCCTTCCTGAATATTCCTTTGTTTGATCTGGTTTTTAAAATGCACTAGTCAGTCTTACAGAGACCTGCAGAGGAGCTGGGGAGTTCAGGCCTGGCAATGGGGCAGGAGTGGTCTCTGCAGAGAGGGAAGCTGCATCCTGGGTTGGATGGGTGGGGAGCCAGGTGAGAGAACAGCTGTGAGGACAGAGGGGTCTTTTGCCATCTGTGTGCGTGTTTTTTCCTTTGAGACCAACCCAGGCAGCTTACTGAAGTGTCTTTGATTTTGGGAAATAGCAACAAGAAATGGATTTTCAAATGCAGCTCATTCACACTTGTTTAAAAGATTGTGTTTGTACAAAAAGCTGTTTTAAAACTGAGTTTGTATGTAGTCATTTGTTTGGAGGTATATTTAGATAGGGAACTAATAAAAGGCGAAGTCGTCGGTGTCAACTCTAACAGATTTTTAAGTGATTGGGTGGAAAAGTTGCTCAGCCAGCCTTTGGGTATAAAGTTATGACAAGTCAGATAGAAAAATTATAAAAAGCTTCACCCTTCTGTCTTTTAAAATTAAATTGAATTTGCTTTTCAAAATATTCATAGTCCAGGTTTCAGAGGCAACGTCTTATAACCTGTGATTATTTGTGTGTGACTCTTAAATTCGTCATTTAAGAATAGGAAAATTGTCTGCTTATGTAATTTTAAACTTTAATAATTCAGACTCTCACTCATAATCATAAGATAACAAATTGCATACAAAAGCAAGGCGTCCACATTTCTCAGCTTCAGTCAGCCACTAACCTTCATCACAAATTGTTCAGAACAATTTTCCAACTCATTGACAGCATTCTCCAGTTTCTGCTGAGTGATTTTGCAAATTGCTTCCATCATCCCTGTTCCAAGTTCCTCCAAACAATGTGCCCTCAATGAGTAAACAAATACTTGCTGCTGGCTTCTATCATGCCCAAATCCAAAGTTAATAAAACCTGAGTGTGCACTGGAGTTTATAAATACCAGACCAAGATAAAATCATTTATAGGATTGTTTATGGTTTTAATTACTAATGTAATACATAATAATGGTTGTAAAGAATTCAAGAATTACAGAAATGTATAGTGGTAAAAGTAAAAAAAATCTTTCTCTCCCCTTTTCTACTAACCCTAGGCTCACATCTGGGGAAAGCACAGTTATTTAAATCAGTATCTTTTTGGTGTGTTTTTGAACATCCAAACACATGTTCAAATGCACATAGTATATTTAAATATTGATTCCTTTTTCTTTCTTTTTTCCTTTTCCCTCCTTCTCTCCTTCCCTCTGTCTTTCCCTCCCTCTTTCCCTCCTACCTTCTCCCTTTTCCTTCTGCCTCCCTTCTCCCTCCTTTCCTTCTTTCCAAAAACATGATCTTACTTTAGTCAATATTCTGCTAATTCCTTTTTGTCATTTACCATCATGGAGAACCTTCCATGATAACATACATGGGTTTGCCCCATTTAAAAAATTGTTTCTCAGTATTTCAAAGCACAGATGCACTATGCTCTATTTAAGTACCATCACCAGTTTTTCAAGGTCATCAACAGTGTTGCCAAAGCGAGAAGAGCGAGTAAGAAAGCAGGGGTGGAGTAGAAGAGCAGAGAATCAGTCTATGCCACTCACTGCTCTGGGGCCTAGATGTCAGGACACAGCCATCACCATGTTCAGTCAGACCTTGGATAGCTGAGCTCTGACCTCTGGCTATGACACTTAAGATACCACGTTGGCAGCCCCATTGCTGGCTGAAAGTCACTGCCTTGTGGTGTTCAGAAGCTGTGTCCTACTCAAGCAGGCAAAGAAGCCATGGCACCTACGATCTCATCATCCCTTGAAGAACACAACAAAGACCCTACCTCTGGTCTTACACGTGGGGAGACTCCTGGTCTGGTTGCCTCTCACAACACTGTGTGATGCTCTGTGAAGACTCCTATCGCCCACTGGAGAAGGCCCGAGGTCTCAGAGCGCCTAGAATCCCACTCAGACTCATGGGGTCAGTTCCTTCCATGTGGGCTTCTCGCCCTCGCCATTGACACGCCCCAAATGCAAGGCCCCCCTGCTTACCCAAGTTTGTCTGCCTTTCATTTCCCTTCCATGACTATCCTACCCAGCTGGTTACACATCTCCTCCTGCACCCACGTGAATGCTAGCCGAGTCCTCTGCACCCCCCACCTCACCACAGAACAATTCCTTCTGCTTTGCCTTTCTATGCTGCCCCTGACTATCTGTGGAAAGTATCATTAACCTGGAGACTTTTCAAGGAGGGCCACGTGGGGGCCGCATGTCTCCCTTCATCTTTACCATTTCTAGACATGGCCTGAGGATGGGATGAGGAAGAAGCAATCAGAAATGAGGAAGGAGTTGGCCTTCTAAATGACATTCTTGGTCTCTTATGTCAATGGGTGATACCATTTCCTTCCCATCCATGTCTTTTTCATCTACTAAACTCTTAGTCATTTCTCCTGATTTGGAGGAAACCTTGGGCCCTATGTGTATCATAACCTTAAGTCCCACCTGCATCCTGGGAGACTCCCAATTGCAATGGAGGGAGGTGAGTTCACTGAAGACCCTGATCCAATAATCTCTTGACTTTCTCCACTTTAGGATTTATTACCTCCATGCCTCGATTCCCATCATTCCAACCACATACACAGTCCCATGAGTCAAAATTCCCTCTCCTCTAGGGTCCTAAGTTCCAACATCTCACTCACTCCTCTGCCCACCACACCTGCTTTGCAAACTCATAGGATCCTCACACCCACATCTTAAGCCCAAAACATCTGGCTCATCCTCATTTTGTTTCTTCTTCTAATAAGCTTTTGTTCAAATTCATTCTTTACTTTCTATCCTCCCTTTCTATCTTCTCTCTCAACCTTTGCTAAATCCTTGTCCAAAAACCAGCCTTCTATTGCACTGTTTTTTTATTCTTGCAAGTGCCTTCCCACTTCTAGTCTTTTCTTTGGACAGTCATTTTAACCTAATTCTCTGGGATGCTCTTAACACTCCAGTCAATGGCAGGAAGCATGGACTTTCATTTCTTTCCCACCCTCTATTTTTTGATAATCCAGTCATCTTCTCACTTTCAAGGGCCTCAGGAGCTGTCATTCTGCAACTTCTTCATTTCTTATGTCCAGGGTTGCTTAGTGGAGATTTCAAAATTCTCTTAGAATATTTTGTGTATTGGGACCTCCCTGGTGACACAAGGGGTTAAGTCTCAGCACTGTGAAACTATCTGCAACCAGTACAGCATGAATTTGATCCTTGGCCAAGTTGCTTCCCACATGTTGCAGCAGACCTCTCCCGTCTCTCACGCTGCTCACCTCAGCAGTGTATTTCAGTAGATCTGCCTATCTGCTCCCTGCTCTGTCTCTGGTGAATCCTCTCTTCCACCACTTCTCTGGCCTATGCCCTAACTCTTGTATGCATAAATAAATAAAATCTTTTAAAAAATTTTGTGTATTGAACACTGACAGTGAAAGGGATAGATTAACTCTTGCAATTACAGTTTTCAAGCAAAACAATATTGCCACAAAATAGAAAACCTAGGAACTTGAATAGTAATTATGGTAATAACATTTCCTAGTCTTAGGCTGCTTTTATTACTCACAAAGGGATTTCTATCTATTATCTTATCTGGTCCTCATATCAGTTTAGGGGAGTAGCACTCTTTCTTTTGATAGATGGAAAACTGAAGCACAGTGATGTAATGTGATGTTTGCTTATTAAAATATCCAGTTTAAGAGCAAAAGATGTTATTAAGCTACAATATTCCTGAATATAAACCTTACACTTACTTTAATACCTTGTTGTCTTTTAAGAAATTAGGTGCACTTCCAAGGGAAAAGAAGGTCAGTGAAGTTTGAATTAGTAGTCTATATCCTTGTGACCTAGAAAGCCTCCTGTCCTTGAAGGTAATAGTCTAGGGACATCATGATTTTCCACTATCCTTGAACCATCCTAAAGTTCAAGCAAGGGCATGGTTATCAAAATACCAGCTCTAATTTTAGAAGGGACAGAGGGGAACAGGCAGAGATGTGAGGTTTAATCAAAAGTGCTATCATTTAGGGATGTTAATAAGCCAGTTATCAAGCTCTCAGCAGGTCTGGCACATTTGACCTCATTATCTGGGGAGCACATGATGCTGGAGCCCAGCTTCTGGTCACTAGGCAGATGACTCAGCCATGGCTGCTGAAAGCCTGCTGGGAAAGAATTCCAGGACTCAGTGGGAGCCAAGAAAGCCTTCTAAACACTATACACTCTCTAAATAGCACACGACAACTACTCCTCTGAAACCAGAATAGCACCTGGGTTTTCTCCTGATCCATTAAGTTTGGCTGCTCAGAGGAAGGAGTAAATGCCTTGGCAAGAAAACATAACATTTATCCCATTTTCAGACTCTTCCTAAAGATGCCTTCATAAGGCAGCACCTGTCCTGTTTTTAAGGTGAAGCTTGTTACAAAAGATGCTGGGTGGGAGTGAAAACAGTTTAACACCCGATTGAGTTCAGACATCTGTCTGAACAACAGGATATATGATCCTTTTCTTATGTCTGAACTCAAAGACCAACATGGCCCTGGGAATTGATGCCTCAGACACTTTGGGCCAGAGACCTAGTCAGTCAAAAGCCTCCAGATGACTTTAACCACAAATTCTTCACTGACAGGTTTAATAGCAACTATAAAGGGAAACCTCATTCCCAGCATACATGACCACTTTTTTTCGGTCGACTTGGACATAAACTAGCCCTGGAATTGTGGACATAGACTCAGCAAGTCTTAGGGTCTTCTTTAGCTCCAAGAAAGCTGAGAAGGCTTTGTTCAATATGGAGGATTCTTTGATAAAACTGGATTGTGCTTTTGCCACTCTTGCTTCTGAATCAGAAAGTTTCTAGGGCGTCATCACCTTCTCTTCTTCACTTATTCCTGACAACTTCTCTGGCTCTTGAAAAACTCAGTCCCTTTCCCAGAATGCCTTCAGAGAGAAATTTTAGGGCTAAAGGGATTAATAGAGACCAGAAAGGGCAGAATGCAACTGAACTTAAAGGGTCTGAGGTGCTTATAATTTTGACGCTCACTTCCCACAAACCACTCCAGGATGACCTTAGTTGTCGAACGCCACAGTGCCTGGATCCTCCCCATCACTCAACAGAGAGGTCAATATTCCTAAGAATGCTCAATGTCTCCCAAAGGCCTTACTAAGTTAATTATAGATGACGTGAGGATATTCCCTGACTAAACATTGGTAAACTAAGTCTATCAGCATTAGGCTTGCTTCTTATTTAGACTTTTCAAACCTGATGGGAAATAAGTAGCCAGAGAGCCCCTAAAAACCACTGCTATCAGTTAAGGAAGTAGTTATTAATCCATAAAATCTATCCTCAAATTAGACCTTTCTCCTAGAAAATTAAATCTCCACAGATGCCCGAGTTGCTGCTGAGTTTTCTCTGAGGGGCAGCTTCCTGCATCTCTCCAAGGGCCTGAAATAGCCCAGGCATGAGCCATTACTTATCTGAGCATGGGCCAGAACCTCTAAGACAGCAAGAGCAAAACACCTCCCAATGAGTGATGTGCAATTGGCTCAGCTGGTTCTATTTGCTAAAAAGTCTGCACCAACACTTGTTATCTTGTTTATTGTTTTTTAAAAATTAGTTGCCATCCTAACAGTGGCGAGGTGAGCCAAATAAAGTTTCAAATATGCAAGATGAATAAGTTCTGGAGAGCTACTATCAACTCTGTGGCTGTGGTAAACGCTCTTGTTCTGTACACTACTGTCTTAACATGTAAGACACGGTAAAGGAGTAGATCCCAAGAAAAGTGTTCTTACAAACACACAGAAAGGGGCGGGAAGAAACTTCTGTAGGTGAAGATATGATCATAACCTTGATTGTGGTAATGGTTTCATGGGTATATGACTATGTTCAGGTTCATCAAATTGTATATAAATATGTATAGTATTTTGTATGTAAAATATACCTCAATAAAGGCATTTTTCAAAAGTACATGTTTGGGAAGATAATTTAAATTCAATCTTAGTACAGCTAACTCACGTAAGGTTGTTGTGTAGATTGAGATTACTACTATATATATATTTTTTTTTAAAGATTTATTTATTTATGCATACAAGAACTGGGGCCAGAGGTGTGGGGGATGAGAAGATTCACCAGAGACAGAGTGGGGTGCAGAACAGGCAGATCTACTGAAACACACTGCTGAGGGGAGCAGCAGGTGAGACAGGAGAGGGCTGCAGTGCTATGTGGGTCAGCTCCGTGCCGGGGATCAAACTCAAGCTGCAGTGGCTGCTGATAGCTTCATAGTGCTGAGACTTAACACTTTTTGCTCCGCTCACGTATTCATGTATTCACGTGTTCATCTAGTTTCCAGTTTTTCACGTCACGGTGGATTTATGTGTAACTATTAGGAGCTATTTCTTTGATCGTACTCAGTCTAGAAGCTTTAATCTCTATGCATTTTAAATTTCATTAAAATATAACCAGTAGTTCAGGAGCTGTGTGTGTTTTATTGAATGTTTATACCATTCATGCGGTGGCACAGAAAATAGCCGGCACAAGAAGTGTTAACCAGTTGCACCACCAGGGAGGCCCACTACTATATTTTTTTAAGCAGAGTTCCAGACACCTAATGATTGTTTTAAAATAATAGTGCTTTATATTGTCAAAGAATGATCATTTTATTATTTGGAGGAATATACACTTGGATGCATAGACTTTTATATCTTGACCAAGTTGGCACAGCAAAATTGGTAACCGATACTTAGAGACAGTCTTCTGGGTGGTGAGATTTCTGGAGGTGGGGTGCTCCTGGGTGTTCTGAAGTCTTCATTTTGAGTCACATGCTGATTAGAGAAGACCTCTAGGTCTACAAGACGTTACAAATGCATCTATGGTAATGCTTCTCTCTAGTCACCATCATTTTACTCCATCAGTAAATGACCAAGCTGGCTTTGAATCATTTAGGGAAGCCTCTTAAAAATATTTCTGACCAGATTTCACATCTTTAGGTCCCCCTGGATGCGTGAACTGGTCTTAGAACATGATGCCCCACATAGGACATTCAAAGTCCAGCCCCAAATCTCCAGGGTTTTCCTCGACAGCATTTTTCTGATGTTTTGTGAGTTGGATAGATCCCAATTCATGAACAGCTGTAGGTTTGGGCAGGGAGGCTGAATTTTCATCAGTGCTTTTTATGTGTGCTAATTAGAGTATAAGACAGGGACTTTGAAACTCAGGATGGAATAGTTTCTAATTCAGTGGGTGCACCATCTGCAGTTCCATCTTCGTAAGGCGGTAGCCGGAATCCTGAGAAACACTCAGTGCATTTCAAGGAAAAGTGCCAGAACCTCCCAGGCATTGTGGATGTCACCTTATCAGACTTGCTGCTCGCGACAGCTTCCCTCCAGAGGCCACATTAGACCTCACTTCAAATCTCCAACTTTGCAGAGAACTGACTTGACTTTTTCCCTTCCACAGTTTCAACAGTATCTAGATGTCCTATACCTAGAAAGCAAGTATCCACCAATTCTTTTGTTCTATTTAACTAATTTTCTAAGTATCTGTTGGGACACTTTCTTTTCTTAAAATTTTCTTTTGTGCTTAAGACAGAGTCTTTTCCTGTGTATAATACCCGTGTATAATTATTGGGATATGGAAGAAAAACAAGCGCAGCTTTGTAACCATGGGTGATGAGGTCATTACAGACTAAAGATAAGGTAGAATCTAACTTGTAAATCAAACTATAACTCACTTTGTGGGTTCTGTCAGCTGTAACTGTTCTAGTGACTAGTTTTTCTTCTCCAATAATTTAGAACAGGTTCAATACATGCAAGAGAAGTTTATGAACTATTGAATAGAGATGTACTGTGGAGGTCAATAGCAGTGCCAAAATGGTCAACCTTAGCTTCTTATCTGGACAAAGCAACACTTCTGAAACCACTCTCCCCTCAGAGACAGGAAGGCGGCTCTTCAGGACATAACCACTCATTGAAGGGCTGAGGCCAGGGTCCCCTTGGAAAGCCAAATGGAAAGAAAATTTGCCTCCAAAGATTTCCTCCCTCCCTCCTCCTTCCCCTTCCTCCTCCCTTTCTCTCTCTTCTTTCTGTGTCTTTAAATTGCTCTGTCCCTCCTCTCCCCCTTCCTTCCCTCTCTCCCACTCTCCTCTTTCCTAGTAAAAATAGCCTTGGAGGAGGCTGGAGAAGTGCCAGGAAAATAGCAGGAGCTCAGTGAATGACTTTTGAGTGATTGTCCATGAAAGTATGTTCATGGGGAGAAGGGGGCCATGGTCAGGGATGGCACATTGTTCTCAACTTGAATGTCAACTCCTTTCAGTTGATGCATTTTTGTGTTAAGAAAAGGACTTTAGGGGCCTCCCCGGTGGCACAGGGGTTAAAGTCTCAGTGCTATAAATCTATTGCCAGCCACCCACTGTGGCATGAGTTTGATCTCCAGCTACGGAGCTGACCCACATGGCAAAACAGACCTCTCCTGCCTCGCCCGCTGCTCCCCTCAGCAGTGTATTTCAGTAGATCTGCCTGTTCTGCTCCCCACTCTGTCTCTAGTGAATTCTTTCACCAACATCCCACCTCTGCCTACACCCCAGGTCTTATATGCGTAAATAAAGATATATCTTTAAAAAAAGAAAAGGGTTTTAACATTATGTCCAGACTCAGCAAGAAAGAGAAGATGAGAGAGAAGCAATGCCAAGGGAGGTAGAGGCTCTTGTGGAAGAGAGACCCAACGCCATCTTGGATTTGCAAGGAAGTGCAGTGGTTCCAGCATGGGTGTCAGACCCCAGGGCTCACATCCTGAACCGTCACTTCCACTGTTGTCACCGAGCAACTCACTTACACATCCTGTGCCTCAGATGGTCAGCTTCACTAGAGGTTTATTAATTTTATTGATCTTTACAATAAAACATTTTGGTTGTATTGATTTTCTCTATTGTTTTACTCTTTATAATTTCATTCCTCTCTGGCCTGATTATTATATCTCACCTCTGCTTGCTCTAGGTTTTTACTGTCCTACTTTTTCTTGTTTCCTAAAGTGAAAGCTTGGATTATTGGTTATTGATAGTGCAGCCAACACTATAAATTTTCTTCTTAGCATGGCTTTCTCTGCTTCCCACCAAATGATAAGTTGTACTTTCAAAATATTTTAAAATTTCTCTTGAGACTTCTCTCTTGACCTATTTGTTATTTAAAATTATGTCATTTATTTCTGAAAATTTCGAGAACTTTCCTGATGTCCACCTGCTATTTATTTCTATTTTATTCCATTGTGATCTGAATGCAGACTTTGTATGATTTCTATTCTTTTAAATTTGTTAAGATGTGTGATTTTTTCTCATGTGCCCAGCAGTTATCTGTATGTCTTCTTTGGAGAAGTTTCTACTTAGTTCCTCTGACCATTTTTTGACTGGCCTATTTGTTTTCTCTTTGTTGACTTTATAATGAAAAGCTAATAGCCAAGATCTCTATTTTTATAAATTTGGCTTTGTGTTTGATTTTCTGCCTTTTTAGTATAATATATCTAGTATAGATTTCCTTTTGTATTTACCTTGCTAGGTGTTTTATGAGCTACCCAATATTTGTTTTAGTGTCTGTCGTTAATTTTGGAGAATTCTCAGCTGTTATTACTTCAAATTTTTTTTCTGTCCTTTTCTCTCTTTTGTTGCTGGTATCCTCATTACATATATGTTACACATTTTATAATTTTCCCACAGTTCTTAGATACTCTGTTCCATTTCTTTCATTTTTTCCCCCTTTGTTTTTCAGCTTAGCGGGTGTATTAATATAGTTTTTATTGCTGTAGCTTCAAGCTCACTGACTCGTCTCAGTTATGTTCATACCACTGATGAGTACATTGAAGACGTTCTTCATTTCTGTTACAGTGAGTTTGTTTTCTATTTCATTGTGGTAAAATACACATAATATGAAATTTACCATTTTATCCATTTTTAAGTGTGTTTTGTAGCTTCAAAAGTATAGTCACAATATTGTATAACACCACCACTATCAATGTCCAAAACTTTTTCATCAATCCAACTGAAACTGGACTCATTAAATAATATCTTCACATTTTCCCCTTTTC
This sequence comes from Scalopus aquaticus, assembly GCA_004024925.1. Taxonomy (NCBI): domain Eukaryota; kingdom Metazoa; phylum Chordata; class Mammalia; order Eulipotyphla; family Talpidae; genus Scalopus; species Scalopus aquaticus. The sequence continues at coordinate 22,448 of PVIJ01006760.1, forward strand.
CCAGGCCCTGGTAACTTCTATTTTCATTCTCTATGAATTTGTCTACCCTAGGTACCTCAAATAAGTGAAACCATATAGTTTTTGTCCTTTTGTGTCTGAATAACTGGATATTATCACTTCTGTCCTGGATATTATCACTGTCATGTTGTGGAGACTCTAGATTCTATTATAATCCTCTAAAGATTGTAAACAATTTCATTTTAATTGTTGCTGATTTACTTGATTGGACTTAAACTTCAAACTCTGTTCTTGATGGTAACTCCAATCTGCATTCATCCTTTTATCCTTAGCTGGTTTGTTTGCAGATTGTCCTGCCCATGCATGATTCAAGATTTAGCCAGCTAGTTGGACAAATGTTTGAATACAGAATTTGTGACTTCTTTCATGGGGTCTCTACTTTTTTTTTTTTTTATCATTTCCTCCCTTCGCATTTTAATGATATCTGTGATTGTCCTGAACTCTGTCCTCTAAGACTTCTAGGTGTGTGTGTGTGTAGTTTTCAGCTGTCCTACACAGTGCAGACGTCAGCATGACTAATCTGGGGCTAAATGCCATAACAATGGGAAATAACCCCTACCAATCCGTCTCTCCTTCTTCCCTCCTTCCCTCCAACCCTTCTTTGGTCCCTCCCTTCATCCTCCCTCCTTCCCTTCTTCCTCTTTTTGACTAAACATTGGCTTATATCAGTGTATATGATTCAGAGGAAGAGGCTCACACCTCCTCAGATGTTCATCATCACACCCCACCCACCCCAGATCACCCACATCCTTTTAACATATATGTGGGGCCTCAGCTACAAGCTTGCCTGGTTCTTGATGGCAGCAGAAGAGAAAACAGGTCATAAAGCCCACATGTGAGGAGCAGGAACAGGATTTATTATGAGGCAGCAGGAGATACACAGTAGCACAAGCATTATCCAAGCATTATCATTATGTCCAAGCATTATCTGTCCGGCTGGCCTGGTGGGAGCAGCCCTGCCCAGTGCCTTGGGTGGCAGCAGCTCTGTGCTGGCCCTGGGGGTGGCTGTGAGTGGCCAGTGAATGGTCCATGAGAGGCCCCTCAGGGGAGCCCTATTAGCTTTTATATGATTTATAGACAAAGCCAGCACAGGGCCAAGTTTAGGACTAGTTTGCAGAAGTATGTTTCATGCAAACTCTACATCAAGGTTACCTTCTTATTGTTCTGCAGACTACATCTTAAGGCTCCATGCTATCTACTAGACTGCCTGCCCTGGAAGGTCAGGGGAAAACAGTCTGAGAAACTCTGAGAAAACTCTCCGTAGTCCCAGGGGCCCTACAGTATATCATTGGGCCCCTCCCCACTTTGCTCCCATCTCCTCCTAGTGGCCTCAATTCTTCACTCATGTCACTATTTCACAGCATTGGCTGTAGGGATGTCACTGGGGACTTTACTCCAATAGCAAGGAAAATAAAAGTAAACAAATGGAACCACATCAAACTAAAAAAGCTCCTGTATAGCGAAAGAAACTGTCAGTAAAACAAAAAGACACTCTACTGAATTGGAAAAAATATTTGATCATCATACATCTGACAAGAGGCAGATATCCAAGATCTACAAGAAACTCATACAACTCAATAAGTAAATAGAGAATAAAGAACCCAATAAAAAGTGGGCAGAGGAGCTGAACAGACACTTCTCCAAAGAAGGCATACATGGGCACTACATGCCTGTGAAGAAATGTCCAACATCACTTAGCATCAGGGAAAAGCAGGCCCTTCTTTTGAGCGTCAACTCCCCTCTAAAATCTACTTGGTTTTTGCCATTTTTGAAAATCTTCATGTAATTATTGATTCTATTGTGTCGGGGTTAGAGTTATATGGGGGGGGGGGTTCTTCTGATAGGAGCTCACTTAGCAATTTCCAAATTACCTTTGAATATAAATACAGTAATAGTTTCTGAGTAACCCTCTGGTTTACCAAATCTCCCTGAATGTAGCCATCAGTTTAGAGGCTTATTGTATAGGCAAGTTACCATCCTTCTCTCATGGCAATTTTGATTTGGAGACCTGTTCTTATAAGATCTGCCAGGTGATTCTTATTTTCAGGGAAGTTCAAGCAAACACTGCATTAGGGCCCTGCTATTCAAAGTGAGGGAGCTTATTAGAGGTGTAGACACTCACCCCTCTCCCAAAGCTGAAACTGAATCCACTTTTTAACAAGACCCCAGGTGAATCATGCCAACATTAAAGTTTAAGAAGGAACTGGTTTAGACTGTGATTGTGATTTAATATAAAATATAAAATTATTTTCCTTCCTATTATGCATTCATTCACCAAATACATTTCATGGTAGGAAACTAATAAATAAACAAACACATGATTCACTATTGTAACTGCGAAGTGCTATCAAGGAAACAATCATGGCCGTGAGGTCTAGGCCAGTGTTTCTCAGTCTTGCATGTACATTAGAATCACCTGTGGAAACTGTCAAACTTTCAAGTGCCAAGGTTACAGCCCCAGGCAAATTAAGTTACAATCTCTAGGAATGGAAGCCAGACATCAATAATTTTAAAATCCCAAGATGATTCCAATATATGGTCAAGAACTGATTATACAGGTTGAGGACAACTTAGAGACCAGGAAAGTTCTTGTTTTGTCTGTGAACTAAAGAAATGGGAACTGAAGTACTGAAAGACTCCAGGGAATAGCATTCCTAGAGGTGGGATCAGCATATATATGAACCTTGAGGAAGGAACAAGCTTGATGTATTTGAAGGACTCGAGATCCAATATGGGTCTAGTATAATGTAAGAAAGAGAAAGGTGAGCCAGTCACCTTTAGGATAGGTCGGTATCCATAAGCCTTTGGTTACCTATGAGACTATCAGTTTTAGTTAGACCGTGTTCAAAATACTACCACATGTTTTAGGAATTTTAAATTAATAATAATAGTTGCAACAGATGATTTAATATGTTGACTTTTCTTGAAGGTTTATACAGCTCAGTGAGAGACTAAGTCTGGGTTTCCACACACAGTCTCTTTCTTCCACTTTATTTCTATTTAAGTAGAAAATCCCACTTTGTCACTAAGAATGGAAGTGACGGCTTGATGGTTCAGACAGAGATTTCAGATACACCAATGGAGCATAGACAAAATATTACAGTCATTGCCCAAATGAGGATTCCTTTTAATGTTTCATTACCCTCTAAGTCAAAAATCCTCTTTTTTTAAAAGATTTTTTTTAAAGATTTATTTATTTTTGCATACAAGCTGCGGTGCAGGCCAGAGGTGTGGGGTGGTGAGAGGGTTCACCAGAGACAGAGTGGGGAGCAGAACAGGCAGATCGACCAAAACATACTGCTGAGTGGAGCGGCAGGAGAGGGCTGCTGCGCCATGTGGGAATCCCCCTGGCCGGGCATCAAACCTGCCACAGCCGCTGACAGCGCTACAGCTCTGCGCTTAACCCGTTGACTTCCCTGACCCTCATTAGCCCATAGGCGGTGCTGCTCTGGCCTCTAGGCTCGCTTTCTTGTTGCAGATAATTCCCAGTTGTTAATAAACAACTATTCAAATTTCAGCATTTGTTACATCTATTGTTCAGCTCTACGCCCATATATAACTGGCTGAAATGTTTACAACTTTTACTTCTGTGAACTGTCTGCTATGTAGAAAACCAAGAGACATTTCTCCCCAGGCATCATTTCTGCTGACACTGGTGGAAATCACCAGCCACATCTGGGTCTTCAGCAGACACTCGCCTGCCCCTTCAGACCCCCTAGATAGACAGTTCAGGAATTCTACAGAGGGGTGTCTTGCTTTTATTTCAACAACTGACTCTTGTGATTACCTCATCACATCTCTATTTCTCTTTTCTTTTGTACTATAGTCTAGCTTATTAGTGTTAAGTCTATTAAAAAGACTTTCTGAGTAAATAGTGCCATTACTAAAATGTCTTGCACAAAGGGTATGAATTTTAATATTCAAATGAAATTGCTGGATTCCTTTTAACAAAGTTTTTGCCAATTTTCACACTCATCAGAGGTGTATGTCTCTTTCATGGCAGTATTATCATTTATAAATATTTTACCAGTTTAACAGAAGAAAATGGCATTCATTTGTATTAATTTTCATATATTTAAAAATAAGAATGACATTTTTTCATGGGAATTTTTTTTTACCATTTTTCTCTTGAATTGTCTCTAATTTATAAAAGCTTCTTATGCTAAAAATATCAATGAAATTACAAATATATTTTTGCCGTTATGTTTAACATTTGTTTATGGCATTTTTGGAAAACCAAATATAAATTTACAAATTTTTATATGGTAAACTCTCTTACTCTTTTCCCTTACTTATTCTTTGTTATCGTTTACCTTAAGATCTTTCTTTACCCTAATTTTTTGTAGTGAAATGTTTTGTAGTTTTCTTCATATAGGAAAGTCCATATAGTATACACATACATATAGTTAACATACATCTAAGATATATTACATTTAGTAATTGTGAATGGAGTCTTTTGTTCCATGTTTATGGAAATGTATCTATGATATATGTGACTATATATATTCCTTATACTTATATAATTTCATTCTTTAAAAAGATTTATTTATGCATTCAAGAGCTGGGGTGTAGGCCCGAGGTGTGGGATGGTGAGAGGATTCACCAGAGGCAGGAGAGGTCTGCTGTGCCATGTGGGAAACTCCCTGGCCCGGATCGAACTCGTGCTGCTGTGTCTGTGGATAGCTTCATAGTGCTGAGACTTAACCTGTTGCGCCACCAGTGAGGCCCCTAGAATTTCATTTTTATTGTTATAAGGAAAGCTATTTTTTAAACTTAGTTGTTCTCCTGAGCTCTTTAATTAGTTTTAAGGTTTTTTTGTTGGTCTTCTCAGATATAATAATCTGCTCAGATAATTTATAGAAGCCTGTAATGTCATAGCCTTATATTTAATAATTATATTTCTTATTTCTGTTTCCTGCTTTACTTGTATGAACTAGAGCATCCAGAACAGGTTAGCATAAACGTGATGAAAGCAGACGTCTTTGTCTTGTTTCTACTTTTGAATGCATGCCTCTGGTCTTTTACTGTAACTGAAAATGTCTATATAGATTTTTATAATGTTAAGATAGTGTTTTCATTACCACTTACTAGAAAGTCTTTCAGGAATTAGAAATAGGTGTTGGTATTTCCATAATGACAACTTAGATGCTTAAGATAAATTTATTAAGCCGATTACATTTTATCTTATTTCACTTGTTGATGTAATGTATTAATAGATTTCTTAAACCTTTATCCTTTTCTACATTTCTCAGATAATTACTACTTTATTCGAGGTTACATTCTTACTATATTTGGAACTTGGGTTTTTTTTTTTTGGTAGTTTGCTAAAGGTTTTCTTAGAATTATTTTTTCTAGTTTATGGCGGTTCTTCCAACAATTAAGAATATGACATTAGGATCCAGCAATTCCTCTCCGAGATGTCTGTCTGAGGACTATGAAAACACTAAATGAATATGCACCCCCATTGTTGCAACACTATTCACAACAGCAAAACTATGAAAATAACACAACTGTCCTCCAGTGGGTGAGTGGATAAGAGTATGTGGTACACACACAATGGAATACACAATGGTACACACGCATGGAATACATCCATGTCACAACATGGATGGAACTGGAGGGTATAATGCTAAGTGAAGTAAGTAAGGAGAAACACAAATATCAGATAATATTCACTCATATATGGAATATAAAGAAGCAAAGTGAAGGAACAGACAAAACTAAACCAAAATGAAACCTAGAAATCAGACTGTAGAATTGAGGATACTAAAGGGAGAGGGGGAGCAAAAGGAGGAGGCCAGTGGCTTATGGTGCCTTGTGGAGGGTTTGGTGTGGTGACACACATCTGAGCAGTGTGATCTTAACTCTGCATTATACACAGTGTTGTAAACCAGTGTTAGCACACACAAAAAGTAACTTTCTCATTCCTGACTATAGTGGGAATACTTCTAGTGCTTGCCCATTTAGCCCAAGGATGACTTGTGGATTGAAGTAGCTATAATTTTAATTCATGGGCATTTTCATGGGATGCTGGAGGTCATTCAGTTGTATATTTAATTCACTGTCAGTTTAATCCAGAAACTTAGTAGGCTTAATATACATATACAAGAACAAATTCCCTTGATTTAAAGATTGACCTGAATTCTGAATACAATTTTGAAAAGTGAGGTCTTTTATAGATGTGAAGTAGATATTCATAAAATATAAGCCCCAAGGCAAAGGAAGAAGCTTTTCCATTTTATTTGGTATAAAGTCTCACGGGATAGAGCCAGGTAAAAATTATATCAGGTTAAAGGATAAGAGTTTAAATAACTGTTTTCATTTTTAAACAATGTATTTAACAGCTATGTACAAATCACATCAATATTGATGACTGGGTCTATTTGGACAGGGTATTGCGAAAATGACTGTTAATGACGATCATTGTTACTATTTATTTGAATTTAGTTTATGCTCTAGTCATAAATCAATTCAAAACCAGCAGTTACTTTGTTATATTTATCCTCATGAACTTTCACCTTGTTGTGAGTGAAATGTTTTCTAAGGAAGGTACTTTATAGTGTTGTGGGAACACATGTCATATTTTAGCTGGTCATTGCCTTTTAAATAGTCCTTCTATATTTGGTGACATTCTTACTTGAGTCCTGCTTTCCTAATAGAAGTTAGAATTCTGTTTCCCAGCCTTTCTTGAGCTAGGTTGATGGCTTGTGACCCAGTCTCTGCCACTGAAACCACATACACAGTCCTTCCTTTTAAAGTGGCTGGTGTGTGAAGTTGTTTCCTCCTGAGGGCAGCAGAGGAGGGTGGAGCGGCAGCGGCTGCTAGAGGCACCAGTGATGTGAACCCGGGACTGTGCCTGCAATCAGTTCACAGTGCCTGCTGCTAGGTACCAAGTTCCATTTCTCTTGCCTCTCCAGGAATTCTGGACTGTTACTTAATGGCCTCTAAAAATTTTGCAAGTCAGCTATAGTGAACTTAGTGCTTTGCAGCCATGAGCCTTCCACAGAAGCTGTCTCGACAAAAAAGACCAAAGATCTTCAAAAGCATAGTGGGAAGCTGAATTTTAAACCCTAAATATTTTTACCTGGTAGGTGGAAGCTCTGGGAGCCCCTCTGTCTATATAATTCCTAAACAAGATAAAAAAAGAAAACCTGAACAGCCCCGCTCTGTCTTTGTTGGAGCATGGTCTGCTGTAGAGTATTGCAAGATGTCAAACAATAAGCTTAGTTGATTTGTTTGTGGTTATTAAATCTGCCCTTTGTTTTGGCACCCAGGAAACAGCCTGCAGCTTAGAGCACACTGTAGATTCCTCCCTAACCAGTTTTTGAATCTAGGCCAGGTTGAATTTTAGAAATGCAGATAAACAAAACTCATCTGCTTATAATTTGCTAATGTAAATATGCCTGCCCGGTGTTTGTGTCTGGAATATGCTTCTTCACCTTGGTCGGTGGCTAGGGAGAAATACATGCCCATATTCACGGTGCAGCGCTCAGTTTCCAAAATAGAATCCCCTCAGTGTCACCCTGCAGGCAGGACCCTGCCTTCTCTGATGACTGTGAAGAGGCCACTCCAGTCAATTTTCCAATTTACTTGGTGACATTGATACGGGAGCAGGGAACAGATAGGCTAGCCTTAGAATCTCCACCTAAGGAAGCTAACAATCTTCTCTTGGGTAAAGTTTGTTATATGAAATACTAAATATGTTTATGAAATACTAAATAACTAAACCAAATAGCTTTTGACCTGAAAGAGAAGGGCACTTATCACTTCGTTGGGGTGGCCTGGAGGGGACAAGGATCAGAACTGTCCCCAACATGGAAGTGTTAGCTTCATATATGTTTTTTTAATGTTTTCCAATTCAATTAGCTCTGCCTTAAGAACTCACATGGACGTTGAAAGGAAGTCTTCTTGAAACAATTTTGCATCTTTCATTGCAGCACTCAGGATACTAGCGCAGATGAAGAGCAGTTGGGAAGCTTAGCAAAGCTGGGGAATATGGCCGTGCTCACAGCTTAGAGACTGGGGGAAGTGGGTCTCAAACCTAGGTCCGCTTCTCCGCGGAGCCTGTGCTCTTCTCTGCAACGCTCCTCCCCTGCTTCTTACGCTCCCCGACTTCCATCTGCTCTGGGTCTCCACCTGGGCTCCCTTTCGGTTCAGGGAAGGCCACGCTGACCCGGAGGCAGCCTTGGCGTCACACGCGTTGCTCACTCCGCGTGCGGCTAGGGGCAGGGCCGGCTCTCTGGCCTGCTGAAAAGGAGCTTGCCTTTTAGATCGCTGAACTTTCTATGAATTTCCAGGAAACATGTTTTTGTAGGATAGAGGCATACCCAGGCAGGATTCTTAGAGAAATACATCCTCTGGTTTTGAGAAACCACAACAAATTCTCTAATTCAGCTACTTTTTCAAATTTCTGCTGCAGGCCACTCCTCATAATTTTCTGGACATTAGGAAAGTGAGAAGGCGGCAGTCCCATTATCAAGGAAAGCAAGCTTGTAAGAAGCAGCAAAACTTTTTCTTCTTTTTTAGTTAAACGAATTCTTTCTCCTTTCCAATTTTTTATTTTAATCTCCAAGTATAAACAGACAGATATGTTGTAAAATTTTGACAAGAAACAGCACAGTTTCAAAGGCATTGTACTCCAAAGGCTAAAGGACACTAAATAAACTATCTTTTTTTTTTTTAAGATTTATTTTATTTTTGCAAGCGGGGGTGCGGACCAGAGGTGTGGGGCAGTGAGAGGGTTCACCAGAGACAGAGTGGGGAGAACAGGCAGATCGACCGAAATGCACTGCTGAGGGGCGCAGCGGGCGAGGCAGGAGAGGTCTGTGGCTCCATGTGGGAATCTCCCCGGCCGGGCATCGAACTTGCACAGCTCTACAGCACTGCGCTTAACCACTGGGCCACCAAGGAGGCCCTAAATAAACTATCTTATACATTACTTAATCAAATCACAGCTTAACAAGAAGATGACTATTTACCACGATGGGGGCCTACATATCTGGATGAATCAGGGCTAGGTTACATTTTTTCTGAAAACTAAAACTAAAGCAGCCTTTTGAGTTAGTGGTTGAACTATACAACCTTTCTTCCACTGAGGATTTTGTACCCCAGTAGATTTCAGGAGATGTGGTCACTCTCTCCGAGGTCATCTGGGACCTCTCTACTGCCCTGATGACAGGATATTATTAATCTTCTTCTATGTCTTTACAGCTTTGCACAGAAGCCATTTCCACTCCCTTCTCGATCTTATGCTGACCTTTGATGTCTGAGCTTTGCTATTTACCTTCAGCCCCGCTGGATAACCTCAGCTTCTTGCGTCGCAGGTTGTGTTTTGCACACCACCCAGAAATAAACAATCCCTGGCTCCTGTAAATCCTGCCTGCCAGAGTCTTCGCGTCAGTAATCCCCTCTCCTCTTCTGTCACTGCCTTCACTTAGGTCTTTGTCATTTCTCACCTGGATGATCACAGAGCCCTGCAAATATCTTCCTCCTCCCTCTCCAGCCCCTGCTCCTCACTGCAGTCAGGGAGTTCTTCATGTCACGTCAAACCCTTGTTGAAATGTCTTTAATGGCTTTTTATAACTTAAAGGATAAAGTGCTAACACCTTAAAATGCTGCACTCCCTCCAAACATCTTTTTTTTGGCCTGGATCCTGCATTCTTGTGGCAATTCATTCCCTTACACTTTCTTCACCTTGGTTACTCTCCCAGCTCCCCGTGCCATCACGCCCTCTCCTGTTTCCAGCACTACCTCTCTCCCCTCCATGTGCTTCATGGCTCAGATCAGCATCAGCTCCCTGGGAAGCCTCCCCAAGCTGCAGCATTCAGCCGGAGGAGCCCTCCTTGAGCCTGCTCTGTCTTATGCCATCACTCACTCTTCCTCAGTTTCCAGGCTATGAAGAACTACGGGGCAGTGTCTTCCCCACCCTTGCATTCCAGCACACCCTTGGGGCTGCATAGAGAGGTATTGATGTATGTTTGGCTGTTTGCTCACAGCGGGGCTGTCATGGCTACGACTCCAAGGACTTCTGGGACTCAGCACCACCGCTCAAACCTCCAGAGACAGCCGGACTAGTCAAGTCAAGCAATAACCCCTTCTCAGAATGTGGGGTTTCAGCTTCATGCATCCTCCCTCTGAGCTCAGGGACACCAGCGCTGTCTGCTCAAGTCTGAATTCCAGGTCCATGGGGCCCTTTGCAGGCACTTATTATGAACACCTCCAACCTCCCCTTCCTATGTCCCCAGCCCTAGCAATAGAGCTGCTTCTGCTAATCCCGCCTCTGTGGTCACTTAATAGTCACTTTTTGCCTTTTCATTTATCTGGCTAATAACTCTTTATATTAAATTCTCTCTATTAAAATAACTGGTGTGACTTCTGTCACCTGACTATGCCCTGACTGACACTAGGGGTGATTTTTCTAAAATAGAAATATGATATTACTCCTGCACCTGAAACGCTCCAGGGGTCACAGTATGGTCATGGCAGCATTCTGTCCGATAGCCAAAAGGTAGGAACAATCCGAATGGCCGGTGACGGATGCATGGGGGTATGTGGCACATGTACATTTCAGTCTTAGACAGGAGTGAGATTCCGCGCTCCCACACAGATGAACTCGGGACACATTATGCTGTGGGAAATAACCAGGCACTAAAGGACAGATATTGTGTGGAGTCCACTTATGTGAGCAACCTAGAGCAAGCAAATTCACAGAGACGAAGTAGAATAGAGATTGGCAGAGGTGGAAGAGCTAGGAAAATGGGGAGTTATTATCGAATGGTATGGAGTTCTCTGTTTCAGATGAAGAAAAATTCTGGAAGTTTATATTGGTGATGGTTACGCCAAAATAATTCATACTGTGAACATATTTAATGCCATTAAGTTGTACTTAAAAATAACTAAAATAGTAAATTTTATTTTATGAGTGTTTTGCTACAATGGAAAAAAATCACAGAATCATTAGTGGCTCTCATTGGCTGAATGTTGACTCAGTGCGAAGTGTGTGAGAGTGAACTCTGGCAGAAATTATCTGGTTGTGGTGCGGCCTGACTGAGGCATTTGGCGATTATGAGTGGTGAGCAACCCCCTCCCATGCCTGGGCGCTGTGTAATATTTGGATGACCTACTGATGCCGCAGGCAAGAGTCTCTGCAGGCCAGTTTTCCTCTCTTCATTGAGCAATGCTGTCAGGTTCTCCCGAGATAAGCTCGATGATTGCCCACCAGGTGTACTATTGCAATTGTTTCTCTCTGTGTTGGCTGATGCACTTTATCGTGATATAACTAGTATATAACTTCTGTAAACTTCAGGTGTACAAAGTGTTGCTTCTATATATGTATATGTTGCAAAATGGTAACCACCCTACTTCTAGCCAGCAACTCCATCTTGAGTGTAGACATTCTTATCAACTCAGTTTTTGATTCATGATGGTCATCCGCTCTGTCACTTCTTTTTGTCACGTTTTTATGGTCAGTGAACACCTCTCCTCCACATGGAGAAGCTAGAGTTACAAAAACAATGTAAGTGGAATACGTCTAGCCTAGTGGTTTTGTTTGCCTTGTAAGAGTTAATTTTAATATGGAGGATTTGAGATCACAGGTTCTCCTAACATCCTCAATTAACAAATGATGAGTTGATTAGTTTCAGTGGTAACAGGTAGTTTCAGGTCCAGATAATGTTCCCCTTAATTTCAATTTGCTTCTTCACTTATGACTCCAGTGCAGTTTCAGTGGTAATAATATGATTTCTTCCTCTGTTTCTTTGTCAAGGAATGAGTACAATTTAGATATTTTGCCCAAGAGCAAAATAATATCAACAAATGTGAAACCAGTCTTAGACTTTCGTTTTCTTGGTGAAGTCTGTCAAGATATACTCCCTGGATGTCAGAGGCTGTGGATCTAGCTAATCTTCCCCAAAGCTCTTTCTAATCTCTCCCTCCCAGCTCATTGAAGGTCCATTTCCCCTGTTAAATTCAATGTTGGTTTAATTGGATTGACTGTGCAATATTCAATTGAGATTATCTCCATAAAAATTATTAATACATTTTATTACCTAAATAGTGAAGGAACAGGGTAGTACTTTTTAAAGTGACTACTGTAGTTAATTTTAACATCCTCCTAAATAAGAAAATGAAAGTGTGTTTAGGGTATTTGGTTTTAATAAGGAAAGGAAGACATAGTCACAAAACGGAAAAAAGAGAGAGAAAGAATGTCATTTAACTTTTAAAGTGAGAATTGAATTTTGGGTGACCTTTAAGAAACTACTTCTGGGAATCTTTTTACCACACTCTTGCTTCAAGGCACACTGAGTGACCTGAAGGAAACAAAAGAGAGGTAACATGCATTTTCAACATCATATCCACTACCATTGTCCACACCTGTCTCTCACCTCATTACCCCAAGCAGTGGGTAATTCGAGGCACTCAGGTACTGGCCCCTGGTAGGAGCAGATGCCTCCTTGCTCTCTCTCTGGGGACACCTCGGCAGATACTGTGTGGCAGGCCCAGTATGCGAGGGGGCAGCCTGATGCTCAGCGGCAGCCCAGAGCAAGGTCTGGTGACGTGAGCCCAGACAAGGCAGATGCTCTCTCATTCCTCCATCACTGGCCGTAAGATGCTAGGTAAGTCTCACAGTCTTTGTTTTTCATTCTGTGCAGTGGGATGAAAAGAGCTGCCTCCAAGGATTATTTTGAGAATTAAATGAATTTAATACACAAAGATCTTAGGCCAGTCTCTAGCATATCTGAAGCACTTAATAATTGTTAACTATTTTTATTAGCTGTCTTCTCTGAAACTTGAGCTTCAGGGCACTGAGTTTGAAGATGGTCCTATGAGAAAGGGAAAGAGAGGGAATGTCTAGACTTCAGAGAGAGGCAGCAGAGCATTATCGTCCCACCGCGGGGCAGGCTACCAGCCAGGTAACCCGTGCAAACCACAGCTCATCTGCAAACCCTAATTCCTATCTTTAAACCCTTAAATGGCATCTAATGTTAAACTCATGGTTAAAGCTGGTGTAATTGAGCAAAACAAGGCTTTAATTTTTTCTTTTAAAGATTTATATTTATGCACACATAAATATAACTGGAGTATAGGGCAGAAGTGTGGGGATGGTGAGAGGATTCACCAGAGACAGAGTGGGGAGCAGAACAGGCGGATTCACTGACATTCACAGCTGAGGGGAGCAGCAGGTGAGACAGGAGAAGTCTACTGTACCTTGTGGGTTAGATCCGTGGCCGGGGATTGAACTGATGCTGCAGTGGCTGGCAATAGCTTGATAACGCTGAGACTTTAATCCCTGTTTCACCAGGGAGCCCCGGCATTGTTTTTTTCCATTGTTAGCATTGCTTAAAAAAATTACTATGGTAATTGCCTTTTAATTTATGTATGTCTTTAAATTTTTAAATCAAAAGAAGTTACATTAGAACATCATATAAGTTACAGGTGTGCATCGTTGTGACTCAGTACGCGTATGTACTACACTAAGGTCACCACTACAAGTCCAAGTCTATCCTTCACCAACCATTGTCCCCTTTTCCTGATTTATCGTCCCTCCTTCCTTCTGGTGATAATTCATTGGTCTCATAGTTGAGAAACTTATTTCTGTTTGAATAATCATTTCACCCTGCCTGCATAGGTGTGGAGATAGCATAGGCTGACATAACATACTTCCGAGCCAAGTGTCCAGGTTTATATCCAGCTCTGTCAGGTACTAGCTGAGTTCCTTGGTGGGTTACCTAACATCTCTGTGCAATGGGATAATAGCTTATTGTGTGGGGACAACAGTTTCTACCTTGTAAGGTTGCTCTAAAGAGTAAATGAATTAGTATTCTAACACATTGAAAATATTGCCTGCGACATAGCACTTTAAAATATCTACTGCTTAAAGAATTGGTAGTAATCGTCATTTCCGTGTGAGCTTAACTCTGCTATCAACCTGTAGCCTCAGCTTTTTGGAGGGATTTAGGCTAAAAGCATTCACAAGAGTAATAGTATTTGTGAATCACCATGGATTTGTTTTTGAAATGCTGTAAATATGGTGAATTAAGCACCCTGAGTATACATGATTCATTGGTGAATGTTCAGTGTATTTCCCAAACAGATAGAAAGAAAAGAAAGAAAGGAGAGGCAACCTTGACTAGTGGAAAATGGACCAGATGGTTATAAAAAGCTGGGAGTATTTTCAGGAGGCAGTAAAGGCAGAACTACTCAAAAGGATCAATGAGAGGGAAGAGGAGTATTGTAGCTGGTCAAGGGAGCTGCTTGGCGAAATGGCTTAAATCAGTTTTGGATGCTGCAAAAGAGAGTTGCATTAACAAGGCATATGCTGCCTGCTTCCTTCTCTTCCCTCTTGTGATGCCTTATATTTTTAGCTTGTGGGTTGGAAAGATGAGTGCCCAAGTGGAAATAAAGTTGGGAAGCAAAATGGCAGCAAGGCTGCCAAATATTTTCTAATGTGAAAGGAAATTACCCACCTTCATCAGAAAAGAGGAGCACAATGTTATTCCTGGGTCAGTATAGGGTTTTCACCTCTGCAGTTAGCGATTTGCTCCCCTCCAACCTCCCTACCTGCCATTATCAGGAGCATTTACATCTTGGTATGCAGTAAGCACGCCATTACTCTGAGAACTCACTGGTTTTCCAGCTGCTAGATTCAAATAATCAGACACAAATCAGGAAATAAGTATTCTATCCAGCACAAACAAGTTAGGAGGGTACAGTGGAAGTGACTTGGTAGTTTAAATTTTCTCTTGGTTATGCCAACAACTGTCCCTCAGGGTATCTCTGCTTTTACAGTTATGAGTTTTAAGGTGTGGGTGTGAGTGCTGTTTAAGATTGCTTCCAGCTCTGACCCCTCTACGATCTTAAGTGTTCAGTGCGAGCCCGGGCTACCTCGGGCAGAAAGCAGCTGTCTCCATAGTCATGATAAAAACTGTGGGGCCTCAGCCTCAACCTCGATGGGTTCTCCATGGCAGCAGACAAGAAAGCTGTGTCTGTGTGGATTTTCTCCAGGCCACAAGTCTGTATGTGGGAGCAGGAACAGTCTTTGTTATGAGGGAGGAAGCGATATGCAGGTAGAACAGTGTCGGGTCCAGCACAGGCAGCCCCCCCTGGGCTCCAGCTGCAGCAGGGAGGGCCCGTGAGTGGTCGTGAGAGCCACTCACTCCAGGACCCCTATTAGCTTTTGTAAAATTTGTAGACAAAGCCGGCACAGGGCCAAGTTTAGGCCTAGTTTACAGAAGTATGTTTCCCACATGAGACCTATACATTGAGGTAACATATTATTTGCTGCTCTCCGCCCATGTGCCCTGCATCTCAGGGCTACATGTTATCTATGAGGGCACCTGGGCTGGAAGGTCATGGTGAAAATAGCCTGAGACACTGAGAAAACTCTGTTTTCCCACAGACCCTACAAAACCCTTCCTGATCTTTAGTATCCATTGTCATCTTTTGGAGTTTCCCTTTTCCCCAGGGTTAAACAGTGAGTGCCTTTACCAAGCTTTCTAGAGCTCGTGGGTTTCCACTACACTGTGTAGATTTTCCTTTTCCCCAGACCTCCTAGGCTTGCTGTGTTCTAGAATGTACCCTGTTTAAAATATAGCAGGCATTTGAATAATGTTTCTTTCAATGTTGATTTATTATACTGTTGATGAGGAAAAGAAAATTGACTCCGGGTTGAGACCACCAGCTGTGTAGAGATTGTATGTTCTCCCCATGTCTGTGTGGGTTTTCTCCAGGTGCTCATTTCCTTCCACATCTCAAAGACACGCATGTTAGTTAACTGACGTGTCCAAATTGTCCCAGCCTGAGTGTGGGTGTCTGTGATTCTCCCTGCAATGGAAGGGTGTTCTGTCCAGGCTGTGGGGGGATGGGCTCCTGCCCCCCACAGCCCTGAACTGGCATAAGGGGGTTGAAAAATGAAGAAAGGAGTGAGTTGATACAAATTGTTGTTTAAATCAGAGACATTTGGGGTCTGTATTTACAAGTTTAGTAATTTTTTTTTTTTACCATGAATATGCTTTAGGGACTTCACAAACTACCTACTTGTAAAGTCTACTTATATAAGTCTATATAAGTAGATTTATATCAAACACCAGATATATGCACTTTCCTATTTAGGTCCTCATGGAGTATAATGTATTTCATAAAGATAAATAAGGCAATTTCTTCTTTTAAGAAGCTTAAATTTAGTAGTGCTATAAAATATTTTTAGCTTAATGGATAGTTTTTAAGTTTTTATTGTTGTAAAATATATATAACATAAAATTTACCATTTGAACCATTTTCAAGCACATAATTTAGTAGTATTAGTACACTGACATTGTTATGATAATCTTTCTACCCACAGCAACTTATTTTATGACAAACCATAAGTCTGAGTGTAGAGAAATGAGTAAGTTATAGTCCTCACCTTTTAGGTGTGATTTAGCTGAACAAATAAGTATGATAAAATCAGTCAAGAATTTCAAGACTATCTGTCTTCCTTCTTTCCTCTTTAGATCTTTCTCCTTCCACTCACATTATTTTCCTGAAATGGTCTAAAATGGACTACAAAAATACTTATAATATTACAATGTCAAATAATGGAAGTTTGTCAGAGAACATAAGGGTAGGAGAGCAGATGGAGCCGTGTGTGAGAAAATGCAAACCTTGCAGTCCTATAAACACATTAGAGATTGGCTTTGAATTCTATTCTACCCCTCTCAGAGTCAGGGTGGCAGGGAAATATGATCCCCTACAAGAGTCAGTGTCCTGTCGGTGACATAAAACAAAAACAGGTGCTTAAGAGCACACAGCTTTTCTTGACACTGAGATCAGAGAGAAAGCTCTCCTGTGGATTGTAATTGAGAGGATAAGTGTGGGGAAATGAGCAATGTCCACCCACATAAGGCTACAGAGTAATGAAGTGTGTGGACTATCTCTTATTAACAAACTGCAGTACAGATTAATGTCATTGACTGAATGGTCAGTTCTGTAAAAGTCACGTGGGTCCGCTGCCCGGCTCTTTACTGACCTACTCGTATCTCAGGACAGATTTTAGAAGGTCCAGGGTGAACCCTGGATGTTGGATCAACCAAGATGTTGATACTCACTGTCCTTCGGGTGGCCTCACACAGCTAGGACACCTGGGCATATGCCCGGGTTGAATGCCTGTGCCCCATAACTACTTCTGCTTACCTTATGTTCTTTAAAAATGTTACTGTTATCTATGTGACCTCAGCAACTGCTTATATTTACCTTAATGTGCATTACAGATGATATCACTATCTATGGGTGCCAATAACATGAGATAGTGGAGAACTTTTGTCTGGGGCTATCTGGTTGGTGATGAAGAAGCACCATCACCCACATCTAACGCAAAGCTGAGTTTTGTCTAAGTGGGAAGGCACAGTGCTGTGTTGTGCTATTCCTAAAGTGGAGTTAAGCATAAGGTAAAGGGGAGAATCAGTTCACATGACCTTTTAGCTCAAAGGAAGCCTTTATCCAACATATTTCTTCCAATTTTGAGTATCAATATAAATGCTGTCATGCTAGATAGAACTGACTAGGATCTCTACAGAGTCCATGAAGATTAGTCCATTTGTCATAATTTCTGGCTATTGAGAAATAGAAAAGAGTATGGGAAAATTCCTCATTGTAAGTCTTTGTGGGTGACAGGAACCACTGGAGAAGCCATGAGTTGAGGGCGCTCAATCTTTTCCTTGCATGCGACTTTGCTAAGAGTATATTCAGATTTCACATCAAGTTGCGTACAGATGAAGGGATTGTGAGATTTGCTTCTCTGCAGTCATGGTGGTAGTTTAGTGACAGTGTGACATTGTCTACAACTAGTGACAGTGTCCAAAGTGTGAACTTAGATCTGAGCTTCCAGGAACTTGCCCACCATATTTACAAACATGGCTCACAGCTGTAAAACTCCAATTTTTGTCTCTATTTTCACTTCATCTTCCCCTTTGTGTGTCTTCTCTTTTGTCTGTTATAAATACATTTGTCATTTGATGTGGGTCTACCCAGATAATCCAGAATGATCTCATCTCAAGATGTTTGATTTAATTATCTCTGCAAGATGGCCAACAGGCTCATTAAAAATGTTCAACATCACTTATAATCAGGGAAATGCAAATAAAAACCACAATGAGATATCACCTCACAGCACTAGGAATGGCCCACATTTTAAAAAACCCCAAAAAACAAAACTAACAACAACAAATGCTGGTGAGGGTGTGGAGAAAAAGGAACACTCTCACATTGCTGGTGGGATTGCAAACTGGTCCAACCACAGGGAAAGCGATGCAGAGGACCCTCAAATTACTAAATATGGATCTACTGTATGACACAGCAATTCCACTCTTAGGGATCTACCCAAAGGACACAAAAACATTAATTCAAAGGATACTTGCATTATTTACAATAGCTAAAATATGGAAACAACCTAAATGCCCAAAACAGATGACAAGAAGATGGAATACTACTCAACAATCAAAAAAGATAAGCTCATGCCATTCACAGCAACATGGATGAAACAAGTCAGAAGGAAAAAGAAAAATACCACAGTGTTTCACTCACAGCAGGAACATAAGGAAACCATACAAGGGATCAGGAAAAAAGAATACAGAACTAGCAGTCAAAATATAAATTGGATACATTCATCAGGGGAGAGGCAGGGAGAGGGATCAAAACAGGGGAGAAGCGCATAAGAGTCTATGGTGACGGTTCATGGGTGACTTGGTGGTAGTAATTTTATGGGGACAACACCTAGAAATCAAACATCATACAAAAATGAACAATGATATAAGAATGAACTAATTAGTTAATTCAAAAGTAATTATCTCTGCAAAAACCCTGTTTGCAAGTAAAGTCACATTCAGAGGTTCTGGATGAACATGTCTTCTGGAGGGGCCATTGTTCAACACAATACAGCACCATTTGATACCTCAGACCTGGCTTCCATGTGAACATAGGGGTGTGTCGATTGGCTTCAATGTTGACCTAAGAGTTGACTAGTCGTTTGAGTTCAGTCGAGGTTACCAAGAGCTGTTCTTCTCCCTCCCCAGGGTCCCCATGGCCAGGACTGTAAAGCACTGGAAGTAGGTGCCATCCTGCCTTCATCCTCAGGGAAGACTTTTCACTATAATTCCCTGCATGGCAAAGATTTTCTAAAGATTCCCAACCCTGGAAACTAAATCCTAATAAATTCGTATTTCTATGGTTGTCTATTTTAGAGTTTTTTCCATATTCACATCTGGGAAGGCATTCATTTAATACCTCAGGCATTTAGGAATTTAATTGCAATCTGCCACTATTATTTTGTATCATCCTGCATAGGAGTCCAATCTTTTTTTGACTAGTAAGCATGGTGTTACCTGATTCTTTTTCGTCTCCATTCTCAGGTCATACTTTTCCTTTATCTTGGAACTAATTCTTGAAGCATGAGATTGGTTGTAATGTGCAACTGTATTATTTTTTCAGAGGAAACTGCAATATCTGGTATCTTAATATGCAATATCAAGTGTTCCTTAAAGTATTCTCTAAAGAAGCAGACAGGGATGTGGAAATTATAGTCAGCTCTTGACTGCAGACTGCCTGCATCTTTCTGTTCTCCAGAAATTGTCAGGGGTAGTTTGAAGAAGGGAGAGGAATCAAACTCACATCAGTCATCTTGGCCACTTGTCAGACTTTCTGGAAAAGTATTTTGTGAGGAAAAACCTGGAGTTATTAACTAACATGAATTTTTAGTTTTGTGTCCTGTGAATTCACTCTTTCTAAATTATTTAAATCCCACATCTCAGATAACAGGAAATTAGGCATCTCTCTACATCCTAATATTGACAGTTTCTGAAGGACTCTAAAATCAGAATGTAAAGAAATAGGAAAAACATTAGAACTTATGAGCGATTTGCTCATTATTTATCTCCAGGCCTTCCTTATTTTCATGAGATCTGTTACTTTTCTTCTTATTCTGGAGATGATTATTTCCTGGCATGTTGTCAGAGTCTCTAAGGGCAACACCGATGAATCACAAATGATTTTTAAAATTCATATTTTAGAATTTACATTAAATCTTTCTCAAAAATTTGCTTTTCCAAGTGAGGGTGCATTTATTTCATAATGAAATTCAAGCTCAATAACTTCAACTGCTGGTAGGTAATCAAGCTTAGGTCATATAACTAGGCAATCTTGTTTATTGAGTGCCGCTCCCCCTCTCCCCCCGCCCCCGACTTTATCATTCCGGAAATGTAGTCTAATCCACGACTGTGGCACTTTAACCTCTGGTAGCAGGACCATCATGTTGGTGCTTCCACATGAAGAACATCCACAACCCAACATTACTGTCTCCAGAAGGAACGCTGTGCCGACTGTCAAGAGAATCTGGAATGCGCTGTTCAATAAGGATATGTCATATCATATTCAGGAAAAATCCTTATTGTTTCAGTTAACTTTTGTTAACTGAATTTGTTTTATTTGGAAATAAATTGCAAGTTGGATATCGAAGGGATTTAGAGTACACTGTCCCCAAACATGGCACCCTGATAGACTGACTATTTTAAGTTGAAGTAATTTGAGAACACAGCTACATAGATATCTATAATAGATTTGAAGAAAATGCATATGATCCAGAATGCTGTAAGACTGACAGGAAGCAGAGAGTATCTAGAGGAAGAGCCCTTGAGGTTTTATAACAGGGGCTGAGACCAAAGTCGGGTATAGGTGGTATCCCCTGGAGGGGGTTGCTAGTGAGGATAGATAGCCCCAGGGAAAATGCTAAAAAGTATCCCAGTTTGGGGGGGAGACTTAAATTAGAAATATAAAAGGTATGGAAGAAGAAGGAGATTTAGCAGCCATGATTTAAGGAGGCGATCCATTGGCCAGAGAGATGAAGCCGACATGATTGAGAGTTTGGGAATGAGCCGCCAGGATGTAGAGTTGTGGATTAAGTGTTTTTTGAATCTTCAGTGACTTTGAGGCCAGCAACTTTGGCCCCCACCGTGCCAATCTTCAAGAGGAAAGGTTTGGAGGCTTTGCAAGCAGTTGAGTGACAGAAACTGCTCCCGGTTTTGTTATTACTGTAGCCGAGGAAAAAAGGCAAAGGCCCAGAGCAGGCGCCTTCCTAAAATGCGTGAGTGAAGTCTTTTGGGCTTTTTGCTGTAGCTGCTGTTTTGAGTGTTGCTGGCCTGGTGCTGTGCTGGGGCACCGTGGTAGCTCCGGGAGCATCTCCGGTTGTGTCCTGTGCTGTCCTCGTGAGTTGGAACCTGGCCTACAGTCTGGCTGCTGTGTGTCTGCAGAGGCAGGAAGATGCCATCTTGGACACATGGCCTTTGTTTGGAAGAGGAGCTCCATGTCCTCAGTGGCAGGAAGATGCCTCCTTCACTGTTTTTATTTGGTACTTAAAGGACTGGACATTGCTTTGAGTGAGGTAAAGGCCACTTCTTGGTTCAGTGACTCTGTTTTTCCCTGGTTTGTTAAACAAATCCCACTGTTGTTATTCCCTGAGACTGAGTAGACTTGCAAACGTGCTTGCGAGTGCAGAACTAGGATAGTCACTGGTAAGCAATTTGAGCAATGTCCTTGGCTGGTTTTAGTGCCCCTCCTGCCCTGTATCAGTTTGATACTTATTGCTGAGGTTTATCATTCTCTTGAAGGTCCTGCACTCATTACTGCAGTTTCACATTATAATCAACTGATGCAGTGTCTCCAGCATGTCTGTTGTCAATATCAGAGGACTAAATCTTGATTTTATAAAGGGAGAGAGTGGTCTTCACATAGAGATGCAAATGGAAAAGTTAGGTTTGTCATAGTCCAGGGCTTTCATTTTTCCAGCTGGAAAGGGCATTGAGTGGAATAGAATCCTAAGCACGACTCCTAGGTGCACACAGGAATGAGGGCTATACCCTAACTGCTTTGTTCTTGGGCACAAATCTCATTGTAAACCACATTTGCTGTGGCATGCTGGGCAAAATCAATGTCTTTAGTCTTGTTTTCAGTTGGCCTTGGGCTTCCCAGTGAAGTCTGGGAGCCTAGGGTTTACAGCTTTACTGGAGATTGACAGCTCGTATATGATGTTCAAGTGATGAACGTGAGAGGAATACATTCCTTTAAGGTAAAAAAGACAGCTTCTGGATCAAGTTGCAAAGAGGTAGAGGTGGAAGGGTTTTTGAATTTCCTTCCCTGAAGAAAATCATACAGTGTACATAACTCAAATAGGACTTAATTTGTAAGCAAGTAACTGAAAGATTGTCTCAAGTTCCCATAAAAGGGTATGCTTTGGCTATAAATTGGAGACATTTGGCAGGGGAGGGGAGAGAGGGATCCAAAGAGGGAAGGGAAAAGCACAAGAGACTATGGTGATGGTTCATGGCTGCCGTGGTGGTGGTAATTTTATGGGGATTACACCTGAGAGGAGAAATCAAACTGGTACAAAAATGAACAATGATATAAAAATAATTTTTTTTTAAAATGGTAGGCTTTGGAATTCTTTTTTTTTGTTTAAAGATTTATTTTATTTTTGCATACAAGTAGGGGTGCAGGCCAGAGGCATAGGGCAGTGAAAGAGTTCACCAGAGACAGAGTGGGGAGCAGAACAGGCAGATCTACTGAAATGACACTGCTGAGGGGAGCAGCGGGCGAGGCAAGAGAGGTCTGCTGCGCCATGTGGGAAGCTCCCCGGCATGGGCATCGAACTCCCTCCTGCTGCCGCGCCAACAGCTCCACACTTAACCCGTTGCACCACCAGGGAGGCCCCGGCTTTGGAATTCTTGTGGTGGGTCCAATTAGGAGCAGCATCGGGAGTCACTAAGGCACGAAGTTTCAATGGACTGGGAGCCTTTCCCCACATTTTGACTTTGCCTCATAATTTTGCCGTGTCTGTCTTACCACATTGACAGAGCAAGCGAGCTAAACTAAGTCTGCTAGGAAATCTGTATTCATCTGTTCTTTTGCTGCAAGTTGACTGGTCAAGGGAAGAGTCAGAGTTGGTGAGAAAAATCTGACTCTAATCAAAACTTCTACTTAGTTTGGTTTGGGAGCCTAATTTTTGCCTTATTTTTCAGATTTTCTTCACTAAAAATAATGTTTACTTTGTATTCTGTTCCCCTGAGGGTAAAGCCTAGACAAGAAAAACAAAAGCTTTCAGTTTATTGTAATCAGGATAGCAATGAATTAGTTGTTATATTATCATCTTCACATTATTCTACTCCGTCATAACTTCTCAAGATTTTTGCTTGGATGCATACAAGAATAGTTATTATTATTTTTTTTTTACTTTGAAAGTAAAATGCAAGAGAAAGAGAAGTTAGAGTAGTTAATTGTTCCATTGAAGAAAGTCAGGTTCTTTGGCAGGATGGATGGCGTGATCCAACTCCCCCGTGGTAAAACTTTTCACAGTGTTTTGTTAATGTGGGAATGTGGGAATCTTGAAGTATAGTGCTGACAGGTAAGGACGCTGGAAAAAAATTAATTTTTTAGAAACCATGATTTGATTTAAAAATCATTATTATTTGAGACCCAGGGTGTTTGCATTAAATGAATATGCAGTGTGATATTAAAAAATTGAAAAGAGATGTGTATATAGCCAAGAGATTGTATCTGTATCTGATACATGACCATTGATGCTCAGTGGAATTTTATCTTTTTCTTAAATGGTTTTAAAGACAAAGATAAAATAACACTGTTCAGTTTTAAGTGAAGAAAAATATTTTCCTGAAATGCTCAAAGAACAGTCATCAAGAATGAACTAGAGTGGGCCTCCCTGGTGGCAAAATGGGTTGAACACAACACTGTAGAACTGTCGGCAGCTGAGGCGCGAGTTCGATGCCCGACCAGGGAGATTCCCATATGGCACAGCAGACCTCTCCTGCCTCACCTGCTGCTCCCCTCAGCAGTGTACTTTGGTCGATCTGCCTGTTCTGCTCCCTGCTCTGTTTCTGGTGAATCCTCTCACCGCCACACACCTCTGGCCTGCACCCCAGCTTATATGCATAGATAATAAATAAAAATCTTAAAAAAAAATGAACTAGAAAGGCCACACTGAGAAGATGGCCACGATGTGGAATGCTGCCCTGAAGCTGGATTAATTGCTTCAGGAGGGACAGACAGAAATAATATGGTGCCCCAGAGCAGAAGCTAGTACAATTTCATTGGAAATATGAAGTTACACTGTACTCTGAGGAAGATATTCTTCTTTATCATGAGAATGTAAATGATGAGAATTGCATTATTACATAAGTCTAATTCTTCACGACGTCAAGAATCAAGAAAAGGAGATTGTATCATAAACAGAAGCAACCCATTCAACCAACAACCAATCGTAGAAGGACATTTTCATTTCTTTTTATTATTATTAAATTTGTTTATTTATTTTCTTACATCATTGTCAGTTTTTGGACAGTATTTGATTTCTCCCCTCAGGTGTAGTCCCCGTCGTTCTCCCCCCACCACAGCACCTGTGAGCCATAACCACAGTCCCTTGTGCTCTTTCCTCACATTTTTTTATAAAGATTTATTTATTTATGCATACAAGTGGGGTACAGGCCAGAGGTGTGGGGGCGGCGAGAGGGTTCACCAGAGACAGAGTGCGGAGCAGAACAGGCAGATCGATGGAAACACGCTGCTGAGGGGGGCAGTGGGCGAGGCAGGAGAGGTCTGCCGCGCCATGTGGGAATCTCCCTGGCCGGATGTCTAGCTGCTGGCAGCTCCACAGCACAGCGCTTAACCACTGCACCACCAGGGAGGCCCCACTTTCCTCACATTTTGACCCCTTTCCCTCTCCTCCTGCTATATGCCTCAAATCTATGGTCAGCTGGCAAGTTTTGTCTTTTTCCTGACCCTTTGTTCAGTTTCTCTATATTCATTTTCACTGAAAAACCCCTCCACTAGTCCAGGAGTAGGGGTGGTGGCTCTGCAAAACCCCAAGGGCTCTGAAGAGACCAGGGCCAACATGAATGTAGCATTCACTCTTCAGGGCAGGCTGGGGCAGCTTTTGCTTGTAAATGTCCAAGTGACAGTAATGATCTTTTGTCTGGTGACTTTATTTCCCCACATCCTTGTTATCAGTGGGGCTTCTTTACCAGGTGGTTCATATTGCTTCAATACTCAGAAGAAACATAGAAGCTGCTTCAGCAGAGAGCCATCTGGCCTTCATTCAATGGCTGGCGAGTTGTTTCCCAAGGACTGTGGCCTCATTGGTGAAGCTGACCCAACACAGATCATTAGAAAATATAGGAGTGGCAGCAAGTGGGTCTCTGGAGGTAAAGGACCATCCCCCCAAAGCAGTGAGCTCTTGACCCTGGCATGGCAGCAGGACCACTGCTGCTCTTGGTAACTTGTCTGGTTTCGGGGGTCATGTGGGCAAAGATGGGCCCACAGACCCCTCTTACACTTGAGTGTTGAGCAAGGAGTATCGAAGGACTATTTCCCGTTTGTAAGTTTGCCTAGATAGGTTCAATCCAATTTACCTTGGGCTAGCGCCAGGTGCTTTTCCTTTCTTTTCTCTTTGGGAATGCACTTAATAGGGCTGTTCCTCAGGACCATTTATCCAAGTTGCCTAATCAGGAAGATTCTGCATTAGCTCTGTGACTGGTTTCTGGTGATGAAGGAACAGTATCTTTAACTGGGATTCACACCCTACGGTGTTCATTGACAGATTTTCATGATTGTAAACATGGGTATAATTTCTCCAGGCTAACCACCTCTTTCCTTCAACTATACCATCTCCACACTTAGATACCAGAGAATGACTTGAAATTGAACAAAACAATCTCCAATGTACCCTCTAGCTCTCAAATTCTGTATCTAGGATTTTGATTATAGTGAAAATGAACTTCATTGTTGTTTGGGAGTTCTGACTAGGAATTGAAAGCTAAGTATGAAGTGAAGTCTCAGTCTTCAATACCAAACTCCCCATAGTAAGTTGTCCTCAATCCCTGACAATTTTCCTTTTAATTAAAAAACAGGCTGAATCTTGGGGCACATAAGGCATTTGTGAGACTCACTCAACCATTTGTATGCATGTGTGACCTATTTAGCTTTTAAAATCCTATTTAATGCCAAAAACCACATTAGAGAATTCAAACAAAAGCTCACAGGGAGTCCCATAATGAGACTGTTTTGATTATTCCAGTGATTAGCCCATTTCCTCTCTCTTTAGTAATTTCATTTAGAAAAGTAGTCATTTTAAAAACAAGTGGATTTCCTTTATTGCTTTTCTAGTTTGCTGTGAAATTGGCATGTGGCCAACCATCTGTGAAACTGCAATTATTACTATTACTTAAAATTTATCAAACCTCTTCAGGTACTATGGAAATAATTCTCCTTGCCTATAAAGACCAACAAAAAATGAATAAGAAAGTACTTTACACAAAAAACGCTATCATTCCAGGTTTCAATCTTTTACCCCCAAACCCCAGAAATGGCATTTATGGACACCATGGAAAAAAATATAGGATGTAGAAATGAAGAATGGCTCTGATCCACTGCTAGGAATCTGCTTCCTCCCATGAGGAATATGCCTTCATTCATGCACGTGTCTATTTGTCAATCTGCATTTTTTGAAGCATGTAGGTGTGTGCCTTCTATAATTTACTTCTGATTCCAGCAGTTTCTTTCCATTTAACTTTTTTAAAGAAATGCGTTTATCAATCAATCTGTAGTGAAGATATTTGCAATATTACCGTTGGAATTCCTCTTACTGTACCACCGCACCAGGCAGCAGGTGTTTCCAATGAGGCCTGAAGAGCAGTATGGGAATGGAAGCTGATACTGCCCTCCACGATGAGAATCCTAGAATAGCTTTCCCAGAGTGGGCGGGTGGGCAGCTTCACCCAGGTGTGATTTATGGTAAGGGGTATTATACCTGTATATCTCTCAAAGCTGGGGTGACCACACATCCAGGTTCACCTGGGACAGACTGACTCTCTCCTGTGATAATTATTAAAAGTGCCTGCAATCACTTTGAAAGGATTCAGGACTTAGATAATTACAGGGCCGTCTTAACACCAAAGGGAGAATTAACAAGCCATGGTTTGCATTCAAAAGCTTTATTTGCAAGCAAAAAAAAAAAAAAAGAACTTTGCCATTGTTCTATATCTTGGATCAACCCTGGAGGGTCAAACATTTTCAGGGTTTATAAAAAATTCCCCACAAAGGTGAACTTAAATGGACCTAGGATTTCTTCTATTCCAAGAACAAGAATTGTACAGGAAAAAAAAAGCACTCAAGTGTAGTAGAAGGAAGGAGGAAACAATTTGAAATAGACTATCTGACTTTTATACTTTGTGTGTCTGGTTTAGAAGTTCGATTCCGTTATTAAAAAGATGCGAGAGCGCCTCTCCGTGCCAGGTGCGTTACTAGGCAAGGAAAACAGATCCGTCAGTGCTGACTTCAGATCCTGTTATTTTAGATAGTCCAATTTGTTTTCCTATGGATTGGCAAGACAATATAATTAATTACAACTCTACTGCTGAATTTTACTTTTTCTTTCATGCTAATAGGCACAAAACTCATTCAAGTGCTGCCTTACCTTACCTTTACAAAAACTTTCAGGCTAAACAAAAGTAAACAATACTTTAGAAAAAGATTTACATTTTTCAAAGAAAACCTTTAAAACAGTGGGTCATATTGTTGGGGGGAGAAAGGACGGCCTGGACAAATGCACAGATAGGTTTTTACAGACCCCACCCCCACATCAAACCAGAGAGATCCAAGGGCTACAATCCCATGATGCCAACATCACCGAAGGGAGGATACTGGGAACTGAGGGTGGAGTTGAGCAGCCATGCTTGGATATATAACCAGACATGTGGGCTAGCTGGCACGGGGGTTTGATCGCCGGATTTTTCAGTGCGCCATTGAGATTCCAAGTCAGCGGAACTGGTAGGACACATTCACCAATTCTTTTTCTTTTTCCCTTCCCTTTTTGTAAATAAGCCCTTTATTAATTTTATTGTGTGTGCCTGCAGTTGAGTCTTATTGTAAGTCCCTTTTAAGAGCACGGGTGAGAACCCACAGACAGGCACCCCATTTTATATCGGGGTGCCCTGTAACAATATCTTACAATCAAATTACTTATGTTAAGTAGGTGTACTTCTAACTATCCAACCTGAGCGTGATAGAGCTAAAGAATACTTTTAAAGCATCCATGAGCTGCTTTTCCTTTTTTCCTGAAAAACGAATGTTTTCTTTTACAAATATTTTAAATCTACACCTCAGACACAGAGTTCGTTTGGCTCATTTAATTGTTGACATCTTATTGTAAACATAATTGACAAGAAGAAGTAAATGTATACCAATCACCTTTTTAAGTATTTAAGGGGTTGCCAGGTTACAGCAGTTAGTGGAGGAGGGATAGTGACAAGCTACCACAGTTAAGTTGGGAGCAGAAACATGAACAGTCTTGCTTGATCAATGTACTTCCAATGCCTATTCTTCAATGAGGCATCCTGCCAAGGGCAGATTGCACAGAACTTTCTTCTTTATGGGTTACTGTTTCTCAGGGGTAAATTTATACTGTGGGACATGTGTTGTAAATGTGGACTTGGAGGTTGCAGCTCCAGAGCCTTCTCAAGTACCTAGATAAATAACTGCAAATTTCTGATGTGTTTTATTTTACTTTTCAGAGCTACTGCTCTGAGACTAACTGTGCTCTTCCTAATTTGGAAATATTTTCTTTCTGGTTTTTATTTTGACATGAACCCTGTTATTTACTTTCTTTGCTATTTCTGGCTTCCCCAGGGAGTTGCTTCCATGGTTGTCATAGTGCACACAAACACTCAAGAAAACCAAGAACTAGGTGCTTTCGTAAAGCATTTATTTTTATTTGAAAACATTATACAGGCATTACATTGCCACAGCCAGTCCATTGGGGAGCATGCAGATATCAAAAATGGAGAGTTTTTTCCACGTATTGGTGTAAATTTCCTTTTTGGTTCATATTTTCCATTTGCAGTGTCTGGATTAGTGTGCTTTGTTATGTGATTTGACAATAGAATCCTACCCATGGGGTAAAATCTGAACTGGTAGCTAGCTGAGGACTACTAAATGGTTATAAATCAAAAACAAACCTAAAACAAACAATACCACACGCTTGTCAAAAGGTTAATAGCACAAGTTAGCAATATCTAAACTAAACATTGAAACATTTTCATGGGACACAGCGGTGCAAATTTTCCCCTTGCCTGGTCAACCTGGTTGGTTGTTTCAGAGTTTGGAGCTATGGGAAGGTGTGACCAAGGCAAGCTCTGTCCCCAGTGCAAGTTTTCATGGAGGAAGTAAGAACCACCACTTAGATTGAGCAGGGTTTAGGAGAGCTGTGGTTTGCTACCCAGTCAAATTCTATACAAATTGCGAAAGTCTCATTTGTGGAGGAGAGGGTGGTGGTGGATTAAAAAGCTGAATTTTGTTGCTGGTGACTACTGAGGTTAGGAAATTTCAGAAACTAAAAGAGCTAGTGTTAATGTCCTACTCCCATTTCCCACCCCACTCCCAAAGAATCAGTGATTTTACACAGAAAAAGAGTTTGTTCTTTGCTATTTTCTTTTCTTCTAGAGGGTCAATCTGGAACTCCCGATCTTAGAAAATTCAGTATGTTATCTGCCTTTCTAAATGGAGACAAAGCAACATGGTGAGTTACCCCAGGTGACATGAGAGTATTGTATACAAGGGCACTGGATGATAAAGGGATACAGGGAATTCACCTTAACATTCACACTTGGTTTCCATACAATGGAGTCAAAGTATCCTATAAAATAACTCAGATGGCAACTTTAGCCATCTGTTGATTGCAAGCCATTCTGAAATTTAAATTTAAAAAAATTCCCAGTCCACTGAGCTGACTTGGAAATATTTTTATCCACTTACTTCTCATAAGACTTTACTAAGCATCTACAAATTAGTGTCATAAAAATGAATAAAAAAGGCTAAAACATTTGGCTTAAAATAAATACTAAAAATGCATAAATCAAGCAAATTATGCAAACCAAAGGAATGTAAACACAAAAATAAAACCACAGTCTTTAAAGGTCTTCAGATCTGAATGGACAAGATATTCAGAGAAAGGTATTTAATTGGTTTAAAAGGTAGCAGAGAGCAGACGTTGGAAAAGTTGTTTTGACTTGCTATAGCTTTAACATTGATTTTTTCTTCCCACAGAAAATAAGACATTTTTCTAAAGGGGCTGAGCAAAGATGAAATAAAAGGTGCACATCAGAGAAGATAATTTTCTTCCCCATCGCCAAGCGTGGGAACACCTGCCCTGGGAAGCAGAGAGCAAAGGGACCACGTGGGTGACCGACAGTTCAGGAGGCCTGGCCTGCCATATTTAGTCCTTATTCAGGCTATCTGGGCATCCTGAGTAAGCTGCAATCTCTCCTTCTACTTTACAGAGACCCTACTTAAGATGTACTGGTTTGATCTGTGAAACATTCCAGAAAAAAATTATTTTTCCTTTACAAACTATAATTTCATTCAATTTTTAAAAAATAATACTGAAACCAGTCAGATTTAACAGAGTGATATGTAGAATCTATTCTAAATCACAGGTTGGTGGTGGTACTGGGTTTCCTGTGTTTGAAGAAAGGGAGATTTTTAAGGGCAACAAAATTAGCCTAGTGACAAGTCACTCACAGGCTTATTAGGACCCTGTGATATCTGCTACTGCCATCAGAACGTTATGTTGATACATTCTACTACTGAATAGATGCCAAGTATGAACAAAATGCCAGTCTTCTTCATTGGTGACATTTTAACCTACAAAGTGGCCAGATCAATTGAGCTATTATCAAAGACTACTCAGCTTTGGCACCGTGACTTTGTTGGAAGGTCACACAACCATAACACACCACAAAGGGTAATTACCATGCTGGTGTATTTTTTAAAAAAAGAGTGTCACACAACTAAGAGGGCAGAAGATTACAGCTTTTTCCAATGCCTTGATTAATCTCAGATTATCATGAAATCTGAGAGAAAAAGGAAAATCCAATTTTTGGAACAGGGAAGGTAAAGACAGCAGAGAGATTTTATGGAAGTCTCTATACCCCAACACAAGTGATATTATTTCTGGCATTTCTCATAAACCCCAGAAATTGAGCACTCCTTATCCTGTTATTACGGGGCTTGATTGGTGGAATCACACGGCACAACAGAAAGGCAATGGCCTGGAGTCATCAGGTTGAAATATAAAAAGGCAAAAATGCTTGTTTTATATCTATTCCCAGAATAGAAAATTATATGGTCAGTTGCCCCTCCCCATAAGGGTCGCAGCACAAAAAACTTATTGAGCCGGCAATCCAACAGGTTACAAAGGAAACCATCAGCCACCAACCAGGTCCCTAGGATAAGGAGGCTTCTCAGGGGCGGAGCTCCTGTGGCATGCAGCACTCGTAGATTGTGCAAAAACAAAGTATGATTTTTCAAAAGTGACTTGCCGTAGAAAAGTAGGATCTATGTTAACTACATGTGGATCTGGTACTAATTCCCATCAGGAGTGAAAAATTGCCTCCTGAAAGTCGGTGTAAGAACAGTAACAATAATAATACAAATAATAACAATAATAATACTTGTTTTTGATTAAAAAAATTTCACAGTAATTAACGCAGGGGGTTGTAACCAGGATACACTCTAGCTAGACCTCTCTCCAAGTCAGGTGAGTTGGAGCCTGCGTCTCCAGTGATGTTTAGCGTGTGCCTTTGACAGGCCTTCGATTTGCTACCTTGCAGTCCACCTGTGTAAACTGCACCTAATAAATACCTTTCTCGATGTACA
Source organism: Scalopus aquaticus (assembly GCA_004024925.1). Taxonomy (NCBI): domain Eukaryota; kingdom Metazoa; phylum Chordata; class Mammalia; order Eulipotyphla; family Talpidae; genus Scalopus; species Scalopus aquaticus. Next base: position 54,209 of record PVIJ01006760.1, read on the forward strand.
ATACAAAGACGATGGGTGAACACATGGGCACTGAGTTGTCTTCAGTGGGCAGGGAGGAACTCACTCTAGGCCACTCGCACGTGGGGCTCCTCTTCAGTCTCCTGGCCCAGGCTGGTGTAGGTGACCGAAGGCTCCACCTGAGCTGTGGTTGGTAAGTCCACAACAGGACCCGAAGGATTGCGGAACTGCTTGTACACTCGGGGGTCTTGGGCTATGTAAGTGGAGGTGGAGGAGTAGAGCACCAGCCCGATGAGGATGGTGAAGAACGACAGGAGATAAAGTCCTGAAAACTAAAACACACAACGGCAAAGTCATTTAGCAGCTGCAACAGGACGACTTACGCGTTAAAACCACAGCAAGACCAGAGCCTTCCCCTTGGAACAAGCCGCTGGATGTGCTGGGCAAGGCTCGTGATGGGAAGTGAACGTCCTCTTCCTAAGCTGGCTTGGTGTTACTGATTCTTTTTTTTTCTCGACTCTGAGGCTTACACAGAGGAATACTTAGCTAATTGCCCCTAAAATGCCAGCCTGAGTGCTTCTTGTGGGAGAGTTAGTTAAGCACAAATTAAAAAACATCGAGTTAAAAGCAAGAAATCTCCACTATCATTCAACAAAGAGGTTGTGACTTCATTAAACCCAGAAGAAATACAGATAATTCCACTTATGATTGTAATTGAGCCATAAACTCAGAGCCCCTCCCTGACACAGCTCATATTGGACACACTCTCTTCACCTGAATCCAATTCAGACACTATTTGTCTTCCCAGCAGGAGTTGTTATTGAACTTTGGTGACTATCTTTTGTCAGATTAGATTATCCTCGATGGAAAGCAATAGTATAAGGTTTTGGTTTTGCTCCACTAATCTAAAAACAAAACCAAACAGGGCAGTATACATAACATTCTGCATCCTAAACTACTTGGTTGAAAATTCATAGGGTTTTGTGGGAGAAAAGGAAAACAGTTGGCTTAAAAAACACAGGGCACTGACCTCGCAATTGCAATTCTGCATATAACTTTTGACTCCCCCCAAACTTAAGTACTAATAACTTGCTCTTGGCTTTATTGATAATAAACAATTAGTTGACATGTATTTTGTGTTTTATTTTTTACATACTATGTTATTACAATGAAGTAAACTAGAAAAAAAATCATAAGGAAGAGAAAATACGTTAACAGGATTGTACAGCATTTATTGATAGCATGAGTTTACGTCATCCATCTATAAGAAAGTCTGCATGTAGATGATACGATAATATATATATACAAAACCCTAAAAATTCCATAGAAAAACTACTCAAAATTATAGACCAGTAAAGTAGCAGGATACAAAATCAACGCACAAAAATCAGTAGCCTTCCTATATGCAAACACCCAATCTGAAGAAGAAATTAAGAGATCCATCCCCTTCGAAATTGAAACCAAAATAGTCAAACATCTGGGAATAAATCTAACAAAAGACGTAAAGGACTTATACAAAGAAAACTATAAAACACTGTTGAAAGAAATAGAAGAAGATACAAGAAAATGGAAAGACATCCCCTGCTAATGGATTGGAAGGATTAACATTATCAAAATGGCAATCCTACCAAAAGCAAGTTACAGATTCAATGCTATTGCAATAAAAATCTCAATGACATTCTTCAAAGAAATAGATCAAATACTGCTGAAATTCAAATGGAACCACAAAAAAACCCTCATAGCTAAAGCTCTCCTGACTAAAAAGAAAGAAAATGGAGGAATTTCACTCCCTGATTTCAAACTATACTACAAAGGCATAATAATTAAAACAGCATGGTACTGGAACAAAAACAGACACAAAGACCAATAGAATGGAACAGAATACCCAGAATTAAAGCTGCATATCTATGAACAACTAATCTTTGACAAAGGAGCAAAGAAAATGCAGTGGAACAAGGACAGTCTATTCAATAAATGGTGCTGGGAAAACTGGACAGACACATGCAAAAAAATGAAGCTAGACTACTACCTCACACCCTGCACAAAAGCCAACTCAAAATGGATAAAAGACCTGGACATAAGACCTGAAACTATAAAATTTATAGAAGAAAATATAGGCAAAACTGTACCTGACATATATCTCAGCAAAATCTTTAAAGACACATCCCCCAAAGCAAAGGAAGTGAAGGACAAGATAAACAGATGGGATTACATCAAAATAAAAAGCTTCTGTACAGCAAAAGAGACATTAACCAAAACTAAGACACCCTACCAACTGGGAAAAGATCTTCGCACACAATACATCTGACAAAGGACTGATAACAAAAATTTACAAGGAACTCACACAACTCAACAAAAACAAAGCCAATAATCCAGTCAAAAAATGGGCAGAAGAGCTCAAAAGGCACTTCTCCAAAGAAGAAAAGCAAATGGCCAACAGGTACATGAAAAAATGTTCAGCATCACTTATAATCAAGGAAATGCAAATCAAAACCACAATAAGATACCACTTCACACCTGTGAGGATGGCACACATTAAAAATACAGGCAACAACAAATGCTGGAAAGGATATGGAGAAAAAGGAACTCTTCTACACTGCTGGTGGGAATGCAAACTGGGCCAACAACTATGGAAAGCTGTATGGCGATTCCTCAGACTGCTAAAAATGGAGTTTCCATACGACCCAGCAATACCACTTTTGGGAATCTACCCAAAGGACACAAAAACACTAATCCAAAAGGATACATGCACCTGTATGTTCATTGCAGCACTGTTCACAATAGCAAAGGTATGGAAGCAACCCAGATGTCCAAAAATAGATGATTGGATCCAGAAGATGTGGTACATATACACAATGGAATACTATTCAGCATTCAAAGAAGATAAACACATGCAATTTGCAGCGACATGGATAGAATTAGAGGGGATCATATTCAGTGAAATAAGCCAGAAAGAAAGAGAAAAATATCGAATGGTTTCACTTATAACAGGACTATAGGGAAATCAAATAGGAGAGAGACACTCAGTTGGGGGAGGGGGTGAGGGGGAAGATAAGGGCACAAAATTGAGTAGAAAAGGACACAAGGGACCACGGAAATGGGTCACGGGTGATTTGGTGGTGGGTTACCCAAGGGGAATACAAAACCTAAAAGATATAAATAACAATAAAAATATATGTTAAAAAAGTCTGCATGTAAGGCCTGCACAATTTAAGTGGGTCAACTGTCAACCAGTGGTCAGCTGTATTGGATTACATGTGACCAAGAATTTTGCATATGTTTTTGAAAACACTCCAACTTCCAGGCCTTTTTCAGTGATGAAAGTTAATTAGATTTATTGTGGTGACCATTTTGCAATATATACAAATATCAAATCATTATGTTGTATACCTGAAACTAATATATCAATTATACTTCAACTTAAACAAAAAGGAAAAGCAGTCTTGAAAATGGCACATAGAGAAGATACTTTTATGGGTAAGGTTCTGTTATGGCGGTGGGTGGGCTTCCCTCTCTGCTTCCTTTCTTTTTTCCTTTTCTTCCTTTCTTTCTTCCTCTTCTACTTTATTTTATTTCAGTGGCAGCAGGTACATAAGAACCAAAAGGTAGTCTACACCCTTTAATTCCTGTATTTTTCACATTCAAACCATATAATTCTTCCTCAGATAGACATACTAGGCTCAGCTTGTAATAGCATTACTTATTTTGTCATAATTAATTCTTTTTTCCAATAAATGTAAATGTGGTTTATTCTTTGATTTATGAATTTCTTTGTATAATAAAATGTTAAGAAGACCACTGTCGGGTAAACAAAAGATTGATCAGGATTTTCCACCCTACCACCATTAGATTTAATGATAGACTCCTGCAGTCCTACAATGTGCCTGATGGTGGCACCTGGAGTAGGGTGTGGGCATGCGTGAGTGGGCGCACCTAAGCCTGGAAGCAGAAGGGTAAGAAGCCGCAGCCGCAGCAGAGGCAGAGCACCGTTCCGGGAGCAGCAGAGACCACGAGAGGACGCCAGAGAGCCCAGAGAAAGTGAAGATTCACTGGGGGCTGGGAGGTCCCCCCTCCCCCTGTCCCCCTTGCCTGCCCTGTACCTGGTTGCCCCACTGCAAAAGATAATTAAAAGCCAAACAGCTACTGAGGGCTCCAGGACTTCTCCTTTACCCGTCTGCCTGAATCATAGGGAAGCTGTCCTGTGCTTTGCTGGCGCTACAATCACTAACTCAGCACTGGTGTATATGAGCCCAGAAAACCTATCTATCCCCAAACTTGCTTCCTGAATTCCTGCAATTTTACATTCAAAAGCTTCATCCTTTATCTGAAATTTGGCAAATGAATGGGGTTGTTGCTAACATTACCATCATTTCAATTTTTTTTTAATGGCTTTTATTTTAAAAACTCTACTCTGGAGTTTCTAGTTTCAAGTAAAGAAACTTGCAAATATTAGGTATGAACCTGCCTCTAATATAGCAGATGGATGCAGACAAATTAAAAATGGAGGTACCATGGGCTGCTGTGTGAAGCGTACTTTGTGCCTCTCCCCTCCGTGTCAATTATTGCCCATCGAAAGATGCTGAGTTTCTGTGCTGCAGACATACTCTTGCCCATCTTTTAGCTGACCTGTAGCTTTGAGAAACTGAGAAAGCATGCACCCTGTGTCAGCACCACCACAATGCACATACTATTTACTTTGCTGTGCCTTTTTCCGTCTTGATGGGTCTCTTTGCACTCAGGATCATTATGTACTCATGGTACATAATGAGAATGCCTGCGTGTTGCTTAGAGCAATCTGATTGGAACACCAGCCACTGTATGGGGGGGCGTCTTGGTTAACTGATGATACGGCTGTACAAAGTTCTTTAACCTCTAACTAAGGATTAAATCTAGCTCTTAGCCAGCTGGCATCTCGGCATGATCACTATTTAGTTAACAGGACATTCAGCGCATCAGTTAAGGTCAGACCAAATTCTCATTTTAGCTGTGGTATTAAACACTGCAGTTAAGTTTTAATAAACTAATGACTTTAATGGGCCCAAGCCTATACAAGTAGAAAACCACGTGGTTTGAAAGCCATTTCAAAGTACATTTATAAATATACCAACTAGAACAAGTGAGGAAGAGGGCATTTTTCAAAGGCAATTTTCCAGCTTGATTAAAACGATGGCAGGGATGTACAGAGAACACAGGGAATCTCAGAAAGTTAAGGTGGAAGATTTAGTGACTTGTGTTTAAGGTTCTACTTTTCCTGAACGGATGGTCTGACCACTTCAGCATGGCAAGTCAGGTTTTCCCTTCTTTCCTGGAGAGTACACGTTAAAAGATGCTGTATGGTGTATGCTTTTGTGCAACATGGCTTTTACAAGATTCCTGATGTTGAAATCTGGCCATGCTTGCTAAATGACTCTACTTCAGCCTATTAATGTTCATATGTAATTTTTATTTAATAGGTAATGAAAAGTTAAATTTCTCTCAAGTCTTAACGAGAGATGTCTGGCAGTTATATCTCCAGAAAAAAGCAAAGGCTGAAGGGAAAAAAGAACCGTTGTCTCTTGAGAGAGGTAAAAGAAAGAGCTGGAAGTAGTTGTAGGTTTCTTACGGAGTTGGGGGACAGAATGAAACTTGTGGTTATGTGAGAAAAAAAGGGGACATACAGATTTAGATCTAAGTTACACAGCTGAGGAGACTCAGAAAATGCAGTTGAAAGGAAGGAGAATATAAGGTAAAATTAGAAAGAAAAAAGATACAGGTAAAGAAAATTTCTCAACAGCTAAGAGGAAAAGGGCCTGCAGAATGGATAATCAACGAAAAATAATTCTTTTATAATTTAAGCTAGCATGCATTATCTGTCTTTCTCTTTTTGCGTGCACGCACATACGCACATTGGATCTCTACTGCTGATCTGATATAATCTGCCTTTTCAACTTTCCTCAGAGAAGTCGGGTATTCTGCTAGCACAGCTCCCCCGAAGGCTTCCTATACAGGGCAGGTGAGCAAAGGTCTCAAGCCTTCCTGTGTTCCCAAAGGATCTGTGATGAATGGGGGAAGGAAGTACTGAGTACGTCACACCTCAAGGATGACACTATTGCTAAGAATGCAGAAGACATTTTGCCTTCCCAAAAAAGGGGGGCTTTATGGGAGCTGAGCCTGGCATTGCAAGAGGCTTTTGGAAACATGAAAATGTTTCTGATTCCTGAACTGCATAGGGAAGATACTAGAATTGAACTCAAGGATAGTTCTGAGTGTTCTTAGACACTGTTTTTTATGCAGAGGAACTTCATGTACACAGAGTATATGTGGTCACAAGAAGTTATTTGCTTTCTAGTTCTTATTCAATTTGACATTTTTAAACAGATAAAGATCGTTCTACTTTTAAAAAATCATTAGCAGAAAACATCTAGAAGAGTAGAGTCTTAGCAATCTTCAAACTTGCTTCAGAAGTCGGTGCATGCACATGTGAAGAGAGTAATAAATGACAGTGATTGGTCATTCCCAAGGTTATAAGTACTGGCTGGTAAATGTGAGGTTCAAGAGTTGCTGGGAAAAATTTGTCTATAGGAAGACTGACCTGGCAATTTCAGCAGCAAGTTCTGTCTGGACAAAATTGGATTTTTAATTAAGTTTGTGAAAACTGTCCGAATTATCTGAAATAAAGTAAGTCTCCATTTCCCTGTACTTCTGTATTTTGTGATATAAAACATAAATAAAGATGCATCAACTGGCTCTTCTAATCAGGATTTCTAGACAGAGTAAGAATAAATAAGGCTTATTCAGTTTCAAATAGAACTGATTACACAGTGTGGAGTCCGAGTACAGGGATAGCTTAGAGACTCATCAGTGACTAAGTAAAACAAAAGGCAGTTCAAAGAGTGAATCATCATTAAATATAATGCTACTGATGGTGGAGATATAACACAAAGTAAGATTAGAATTAGACCCACACAAGAAAGTGGGGGTAGAAGAAATCAACATAACCATTAGCACAATCCCTAGGTGCCAGCTCCTAAGTTAGGAAGCATAGGTAGGAGCTAGACGGAAGTCTAGGGGCAAAGATATGGAGATTGAGCCCATTGTAGAA
>PVIJ01006760.1:61347-88930 GCA_004024925.1 Scalopus aquaticus
GGTCTCTTTTCTAATTCTAGTTAGCCAGTAAACAGACAGCCATCCTCGAAGATGAGCCCCTCCCAACTGAAAGAAGGTTACATCAGTGCCATCCGGGCAAGAATTCGGGGCAGCCATTTTCTCTGCCCACCTGTGCCTATGCAGGTGCTTTCCTTTACCAACTCTGTCACTCTGCAGGGCAGCAGCCTGCCTGTCTGCCCACGACCTGCACCATGCAGGCCTCTCTTAGCAAGCCTGCCCCCCTCAGAGGGGCAGCTCTTCCTGTCCACTTGTGTCTATACAAGTGTCCTTTACTTCCTTGTCCTAATAAACCTGTTCTTTAAGTACAACTGAGACTCTGTCTCGTGAAGAAACTTGCCACGTGCCGCCAAAGGGAGCTCTGGTGAAACCTTTCCCAGGGTGAACCCAAGGACCCCGCTCCGCTCTCAAATCCATTGACTCTAAAACGACATCACCACCATAGGGGAGTTTTAAACCCAAATGTGATGGCTGTTAAAAGTCGATTTTATAACGAAATGGGGAGCCCCAGGTCTCTGAGTCTACTTTAAATGTGGATTTAAGGGTGGATGTTCAGGGCAACAAACTTGGAAAGGATCTACTGAGTGTCCTGGGCTGGGAGGGAGAAGACAGTGCGTCCCTCTGTGGCCATGCGTCTCAGGACCATACCTTGCCCCTGGGAATGGACCTGCAGGAATAGACCCAGAAGAAGCTGGTCACTGCTGGCACACTGTCAGCTGGGCGTGGCTGGGCTCCTGGACAGCCAGCCCTGCCTGGTCCTGATCTATGACTGCTGGATCTGAGCCGATTGCTATTCAAGGCACAGAAACTAGACAGACCTGGCTCCACAGAAAAGCCAACATAAACAAGCTAAAGCTTGACCTCCTAAATTTTGGCTCTGCACTAAACAAATAAGATCAGTTATATTATTATTAGGATTATTAAAAATGCGAAAGTTCAGTTTCTGAGTTTACTGAACTGAAATAAATTGCCTGGAGGGACGGCATTTTTCAACTTCTTTGGAACTGCCTTACTTTGCTCGCCTTCTACTCTTGCCTTCTCTTATTCATCCTCTTCCTCTATTTCCCTCATTTAAAAAAAATTTTTTTTTTTTTTTTCAGAAAAAAGTAAGCTAAATTGCTCTGGCTAATGTTTCAATATTCCTTTCTTGTAGGTCATAACATGTAAAATACCCAATGTGGCACGGGACATGATTTGTTGACAATGATATTAGTTGTCTTTAGAAATCAAGAATACTAACAACTCTCACTCTTCACCCCCCACTGTTTCTCCTACTGGGGAGATAGGAAATGATCCCCAAATCCTGCTAATCCAATTAAGATGGAAAATAAGTCAATGAGTGCCTCAGTCAAAATGCTACCTTTCTCCTATCCATAGCAGAAAAGCAAGTTACTACTAAGCCTAAGACTTGGAAATGATTTATCCTCCAAGTATGGCATTGTTAGGGGGAGAAAGAGAAAGGATGGTCTTGCTCCTCTGTCCTGACACTGGTGCGGGTGCAAGTCTGGGCCTCTGCAGCAATCCCAGCTCGGTCTCTGAGGCATCTGCTTGAGTTTCAGAACCAATTCATTTGGCAGTAGAATCACATTGAATGCCAATAAGGGCTCTTTTACAGGCAAATATCTTCCCCTGAGGGTAATTTCACACATGAGTACAGCAACCAGGAAGTTAAAATGGATTTCTGACATTATCTTTCATGTGACAAACAGATATTTTCACTTAGTTTGATGAAATGAGAGAAACCCTCGTTCACGCAGATCTCTGTTCTCCACAGCCCAGCAAAAGGAGCACTATACCAAGCCAGAAGGGGCTATTCTGTGACAGTATTTAATTTTAGGCTCAGTTACAACTATAAATTTGTGTCACTTTCCCATGCATCATTCTTATGGTCACATTAGTCAAAAAGGAATTACATTTATGGGTGAGGCACTCTGAGCAGTAGTCTTCACTCCCACATTCCAACTCTTGTGTCCCCAGACCTCTACTTCCCCTCCACACAACACAGAGCTACATACTGGCCAGGGGTGGTTTTGCAGGAGACTGTTATAGCCAGAAAGACACTTAGTTTATAGAAGAGGTAGTGCTGCACCTCAGCGCATCTCCAAGAACACCTGTTCCTGAGAATGGAATCAAGAGGTGGAAATAGGAGTGATAGCACCCACTCTGACCCATGGTGATACACTCACACAATTTTTGCTCCTGTCTCTGTAAACTCACGCTCTATTGATCTAAAAATCTTAGTTTCAAAGGGAGAGGTGTTTCCACCAGGAGTCGTAATGATTCCATGGAGCTGAAAGTTAAGACTGCCACCCAGCCATTCCATGCTCCTCAGGCTTCTCAATTAACAGGCAAAGGGAGTTCTTGTCACTGTGTTGGCTACGGTGATGAATCTTGGTTACAGGGGGAAGCTGAGCCTTAATCATGGCATTATTTCTTGAGTGTTCACAGGCCAAACACTGCTGGAAGTGATTTACAGGCACTGTTTCATTGGTCCTCACAATTAATCTTGTGAGATAGGTACTGTCATCAGCCCCATTTTGACAATGAGGAAACAAAGGCTGAGAGAATTTTATAACTGGTCATAGCACCAGGAGTTGCTGTATGGATTTTATGATGTCTGTAAACTGGAAAAGAAAATGGTATTTTTGTATTTACTGACTTCTAAGTGACATTTAGCATTTTTTAGGTTATAAATATAAGCAATGACCTACATCAGTATTACCAGTACCTCAGATTTTTTCACAAATAGAAACCACATGTGTTTTCGTATCACATTACAATTCCTACAGCTTCACTCCAAATATTGCTTATGCTTACCGCTGCTTTGAAATGACAGTCATTATTAGATGTGATTCTAGCTCTTGTGATTGTATTTACATCATCACATTTAAAAATATTTTGATAACTTTATTTTAATATAATCAGCCTGCTTTGTAATGTTATGTATTTCATTTACACATTTAAAAACATTGTGAAAGGGATTTCTAGACTTCATCAGACTGCCCAAGGGACCTGTAGCACAAGAAATAAGGAACCTCTTGGAAGGAAGGGGTTTGAAATTCAAACCAGGTGATCTGACTCCAGAACTTGGACTCAGACTTGTGACAATTATTCCTGCCCTTGGATTTGGGTACATGTTTTAGTGATATATTTTATATTTCTATGATTCAGAGAATTGATTAAAATGGTAAGCAGATTCAGAGAAACATTCTCAGGAACAGAAACACTCACCCACTTCCTCATATTCTCAAGGAACCCATGGAGCATTGGGGTTTGCTGTTATCTGGGGCTTGCTGGTAAAATGGGAGAGCTAGCCATGAATTTATAATCTACGTTATTTATTTTACAGAACGTAAAGAAATTGATATAGCTGTGCTTCAATAAATGATATTTGGACAAACAGGGAGCTGGCTTATAGCTCGTAGTTGGCTGAGCCCTGCCCAAGAGGACGGCAGTCACAGGATGGAAGGGGCGTGGGTTCCTCAGTGGTTGCATGAGAAGCACACCTTTCCCATCCAAAGTAGCCAGCAGCCACCACCGTAATTAATCCAGCAAGATGAAAATCTCAAAAATGTTGTATGGAGTTACCAGAATGGGGCAAACCAGGTTCAAACATTGGTCTAGCACCTTGGCAATCCATAAGAAATGCTTTTGGGGGCTTCAATGATGCCAATTTCCCTAAATCTCCACTTACCAGTAATAGCTTTAAAAATATGAAGAGTCATAAGAACTAAGTATTAATTAAAAAAAATTTCCCTTTATAATTATATTGGGGCACTATAGCCTTTGAAGATGCTCTTACTAAAGAGAAACCTAATATGCAGTATTGCTTTTATGCTCACTGGTCACAGGTTTAGACAGTCTGCTCTGTCTTTTAAAGAGCAGATCTATTACTGGAATTGGTCACTGTGGCAGAGGATCAACAGGTTTGCTTGGCTCCAGATTCTAATCCATGGCTAATAAAAGATTCTCCTCTATGCAGTCTTGGTAAACTCGCTGGCATTGGCGTTCAGCTGTTAAAAGATGCTTGAAATTGCTGGTCAAGTTTCTGTGGTTTGGAATCTCTTCCATTGGAGTTCTTTCCATCTTTATTTATAAATAAGGAATTAAGCACCGAAACAATGTCTGCACAAAGCAAACATAAGATAAATATTTGCTGCGGCCTCCCTGGTGGCACAAGCACTTAAGTCTCAGCATTATCAAGCTATTGCCAGCCACTGTAGCATGAATTCGAACCCCGGCCAGGGAGCTGACCCACATGGCGCAGCAGACCTCTCCTGTCTCTCCTGCTGCTCCCTCAGCACCATATTTCAGTAGATCCGCCTGTTCTTCTCCCACTCTGTATCTGGTAAATCCTCTCATCCCCCCACACCTCTGGCCTGCAACCAGTTCTCACATGAATAAATAAAAAAATAAGTCTTAAAAAAAGATAAATATTTGCTGAATGAAGTTCTTTTAAATTCAGTGCACAATAACATATTATTAAATTAGTCCCATGTCCAGAGTTATTAAATTTTCCTGACAAATCCCTTATAACAACAAGAGAAACTAGCACACATGGGATGTAATTTTTAGTGGCTGACAGGAGGATCAGGATGGATTAGGGAGCTCAATACTCATCCCTGTCACAGGATATAACCTGGATGTTAACACAGGCAGTTCACAACATAGGCAAGTTTTCTGATTATCTGTTCAAAATAACTTACCACAATTATAAAAAAAAAATTATCTGGTATAAACACTTGGAATGGGCATAGGTAGATGAAATTTTTAAAAATTCACATGAATCATATTTTCAGAAGAGTTTAAGTAGCTTTCTTGGACAAATCATTTTGAAATCTCTTTCTCCTCCCCATTTTTTCAGTAGTGAGTATTTGAATGATAAAAACATTTTCCTGATATAAAAGGATAAGTTTTATGGAGTCCTTACTTTCCTTAACTGTTACTCTTCAAATAGGATCACCTGTGGTTTCAGCTGTCCACTCTGGGAACCACATAAGCCAATAGCCCAAGTGGAGTGATTAAATGGAATCGAGGTAACTTACAATGTCTACTTTTTCCTCTATCAACCTCTAGTTTATTTTGCTAAAGCTACAAAATAATCTTACAAATATTTTTCAACTTTATTAAAGTAATTCTGTGGCAATATTAAACCTTGAAAGAGTAATAATAGCAAAATGTATGAAGTCAGTCTTTTATTATCTTAAATGTCAGGTAAAAGAAAATATTCTGTATTATTTAACTAGGTAACTTCTGTTTTTCTGAAGAATGTTCAGCAAAAGATGGCATATAAAGAAAGAATATATTGGTAATTTATTTTAACAATGCTTGAATGTTTTGCATTTATGATTATCACCTAAAATTGCTATTGTAAGCAATGAAGGAATTAAGGAATTCATTTGAAGATGAGTGATACAACATTTTAGACATTTTAATGCATGAGACTCCAGTTTTGCCTTTTCAAATAGGGATTAAAAGAAAATTCACAAAATCATTAAGTGTTATATCTAGTTATAAAATTTAAAATAAGATTAGTATTTTAAAAAGCGGAATGTTGTAGGGATTACAGATTCTGAGCCACATGCTGACCTAGCTGCTGGTCACCACTGGCGAAACCCCCATAAAGCAAGTCTCACCAACCCGAAGTTTGAGGAAATTAGTAACTGAGCCAAAATACTTAAAAAGTAAACAGAAACTACAACCTAAATCTGAATGCCATGGACTTCACAATTCATTTATTTTCGCCACATCACACGGCTAATTCACGCTTCACACAGTATATATTTTGAGATTGCCCTCCCACCCCAGTTCATTTTTCCCCACATGACTTCTCATATTTTTCTTTGTTAAAATCACATATTAGCAGGTAACCAGAACTTCTTAAAGTTTTGAGAGATTCAACAGAACACAATGTCTGTAGGTAGAGGATGTGTCTTTATTGCCCAGATGAGGTTTCTAAATAGCACATTCACACTTCCAGCTGGCCGGGCTTAAAGCTAATGCACCCTTATTATCTTGGTGTAATTATTAATAGTCTTCCTATGGTGGGCAGAACAAGGCCTCCCCCCAGGAGGTTCATGTCTTAATCTCTGGAACCTGTGAATATGCTACCTTACATGGTAAAAGGGATTTTGCAGATCCAATTACAGATTTTGAGATGGGGAGATTATTCTGATGTATCTGTGTGGGCTAATATAATCATGAGGGTCCTTATAAAAGAGAAACAGGAATAGCAGTTAGATTGGGGAGATACTACCTATACTGCTGGCTGTAACAATAAAGGAAGAGCCACGAGTCATGGGATTCCAGCAAGAAAAATGGATTCTCTGCAAAAGCCACACTGCTTTATTCACATTTGGTTTCAGTTCAGTGGGACTTCTGACCTCCAGAACTGTAAAATAATAAATTTGTGTTGTTTTAAACCACTAAGTATGTGGTATTTATTTTAGCAGCAGTAGGAAGCTAATACCCTTTCAATTTCCAAACTGTTCTCTTTTGCATAATAAATATTAAAAGATACAGTTCATCACTGGTCAAGCTCTGACCTTGAGAAGCCAACATGCCATCAAATTGAAAAGCTTCCATATAAACCTCTCCATAGATTTGGCTATAAGGGTCTCTAAGGCCCAGTAAAGCTCATTTCCTGTACTTTCCATGAATTAGTGTAGATTTACCATCTCAGATTCAGTAATGTCAGGTAATCAAGGGCAGAAATATATAACCACTTCTCAAAAGTCTTGTTAGAGTTTGCCAGTGCACTCACTATCCCGTGCAGATAGTCTAAGTCAGAATTAGGTCATTTGCTTCCCTGGGAAGTGGGCCTTAATTGCCCACTCAACAGGGCATTCAGCACAAGAGGCAGGGAAGCTACAGACAGTAGGCTGATAGGCAGGGAAGGGAATGGATTTTTTGCTAGCACTGGAAAGTGAGAAAAACCAAATAATCAATGTTGGGCAGGAGAGTTTCATTTAATCATTTAGTTGTGCCTGGGTAAGCAGCATCTGTGAGCAAATAGCCCTCCCCTCTCAATTTGCAGATATTTATAACCAGAGTGGAAGGTGGGTTAAAGACAACATGATTAAGTGAAAAAATAATGTAATGCTTTGTAGTAAATTATTTGTAGTAAAGTAATTCTCTGGAAACTAAAAAAAAAAAAAAAAAAAAAACCTGATCAATCCTCAGTGCTGATTGTTAGGCACCTCATATTATCCCTATCACAACATCCACGCAGTAAAGGGAACTCCCTGGAATAAGTAATAGTTACCAAGGTTTCTTTAGATTTAGCTGTTATCATAACGTTCACCCTTGGTTCTAGTTCCACTTGCTTGCAGCCACATAAAGTCTGAACCAGTAGCACTCAACCCTGGATGCACAGGAGGATTCTCTCAGGAGTCTTTAAAAGTCAAATGTCTGGTCTGTCCCATACACCACTTAAATCACTGAGAGTAGGATCACCAGTAATTTTTTTTTTTATTTAATTCTTCAGGAGATTCAAGGTGTAACCAAGGTTGAGGGTTGTTGGCTTAAACTCTTTCACACTGCACTCTTTATATAATGATGCCCTCACCTGAACTGGATCTTGCTGAGGCTGTGACTTTCAGCCATCCCCTTGGAGCAAACAATGCAGCATCACAAGCAGTATACAAACATGCATACATGTTGTCACGTGATAGCATCGTTTTCAAATTTTGCAAAACTTGCCAATTTTTTGCATTGATCATAAATTGTTCATAATGAGAAAAGTACCTCCAACAAGCATTTAAAAATCAATTATTGGAGATGGATTATCTGGTTGTGGTGGGAAGTCTGCAAGCCATGCAGACCTGCCCTTTTCCTGGGCATCTTAGGCCTCTGATTTGGGAAGCCCAGTGTCAATTTCAGAGGCAAGTCCTTGGGGAAAAAACCCTGGATTTTCCCAACAACGAATATTTGATATTGAAATTCAAGCATTGCTTGGAAGATTCTTTTAGAAATTGTGTAAGGTAAAGGAAAGTTTAAAAAAATATTTTAGAAAAAGATTTTAATTAATTAATCAATTAATTTATGCATAGAAGAACTGGGATGTAGGCTAGAGGTGCTGGGGTGAGAGGATTCACCAGAGACAGAGTGGGAAGCAGAACAGGTGGACTTAACCCCTATATCACAAGGGAGACCCTATTTTTAGATTTGAGTATTTAGCTTATTTCTTTGCAGATATTAAACACTACTGTACAAACAACAATTAGAGACAAAGCAGTGCTTATTTGATAATTAAGTGGTATGGTATCACTTATAAGTCCAACTAGAATAAAGGGAAAGGATAAATAAAGCAATTTGTCTAAGTCCTAATACTGGTTGCCATAACATTAACAGGGTTTTGCAAATACTGCTTGAAAGCAGGGTTCCTGATTGGCCAATAGGGTTCCCAAATTATTTTAAAGGTCTTTGTTTCAAAATAGAAAGGGAAAAAAAAAAAACCCATATGAGATTTATTTGAAATTTTTTTTAAAACACTGTAACAAGGAATATGGGCAAGTACAAGTCAATTCTCCAAATTATATTAAAAAGAAATGCCACCTCAATTCAATAATTAGTGATTGTTAAATCAGTGGGTCTCAATATTCAGTAATGTGTGGAGATTTGATTGTATCTGCTGGAAGGAGGCTATTGGCATGAAGTGAGTCCAGACCAGAGAGGCAATTAAATATCCTGCAGCGCACAGGGCAAGTCCTCTCCCTGAAACATCTGGCCTAAAATGTCAATAGTGCCATAGAAACCCTGGGTTAAATAAAATAAAATGTAACTATTCTGTGGAATAATATATAACCATTGAAAATAATCTCCCACCCCCCTTATAGTTCTCCTTGACTTCATTCTTTTTTGTATTATCTAGTTCTGTGAAAACTTTCTATGAAAAGTTAATAGGTCATCCTTTAGGTCCAAGAAAAGTATGAAAAATGTATTAAAGTATTAAAATGCACATTTCCAACTGGTTTCAAACCAAATAATCTTGCAAATATACTTAACTTATAACTACTTATTTTGACCATGATCATGAATAAAAATGTTAGACATCTACTAGAATATTCAGATTGTGAAGACATAAGTAGAACAGAGACAGTAAAATTCTTAAGAGTAAACCCCATGCATTTTATATAGTTCTATCTCGAGCGTAATTTGAGGGACCACTCAGTAATATCTAGTGAATCAGTTCTTTTCTATTTAAATAAACAGAATTTCTGTTTTCCTATATATTTTTCTTATATATTAGTGATTCTCAACTATAGCTGTGTATTAAATTATGTAATGAATCACCTGAAGACCGTTTTAAAGGTGCCAGTCCTAGCCAATCAGGATCAGACTTGGGTGAGACCTGGCCAAGGCTATGCTTTATGTCTCCTGGTTCACATTCAGAATTGAGAACCATTCATTCAGATTGACATTATTGAATAGCAATATTAAATGACAAGGAACTCCATACATACTAAGCTTAAATAAAATATATAGTAAAACAGTATGTACACTGTAATTACATTTATATTCAAATCCATCTGGGGCCAGTTGAGAGGCAAGTAGATTTGTTTATAAATGAGGGCGTGAGCAGTGTTTGTGGCGTTGGAAATGCTCTGCCTGTTGATTCATCGATGTTAAATTCTGATATTTTATTATAGTTTTGTAAGATGTTACCATGGGGAAACCAGGTAGAGTATAAAAGGGATCTCTATTATGTCTTAAAACTGCAAGTGAATCAACAATTATCTTGACAATTTAATTTGAAAAAAGACAATAGGAATCAACTTTAACTAGAGAAAACACCTATTGTGTTGAAACAATCATTGCCTTAAGGAAATCTGGTAAGTAGTAAAAAAAACATGTTTAGTGAGAAAACATTGCCTTAAAAAAATCCATTACACCTCCAAATTGGTGAGTACAAGAAATTAATTTTCAGATAACACAGCTTTGCTTCTGATGGTGTGATGATGCGTTACTACATGGTTTCCTCTTCAGCAAAGTTACAAGTTACTTATCATAAACAGTAATACATAAATGATAGAAAAAGATGGATCATGGAGAATTAAGATCTACCTGTTCACCAGCCTTCTCATTTGCTGGTTGTTGTGCAACCGCCCTAAACCCAGCAGGTTCAGCATCAGTCCAAGCAGACTTGCTCCGTTAGTTGTCGCCGTATCTGCTGAAATCTATCGCACTCCACCACACACCGCCATGCCTACCACGCCACACCACCGCTGCTGCTGCTTCTGCTTCTAAGCCCAGTCTCTGGCCCAGGTGTGCTCACTCACACAGGCCCACACCCTACTCCAGGTGCCCGCCATCAGGCATGCGCATAGGCCTGCAGAGGTCTGTCATTTAGGGGAGGGCGGAAAAACCTGCCAATTCTCTCATTACCCTACACTGGTATTCATGCATGTGGAGAGCCTCAGGTCTAACCAAAAGTTGGAAGGAGTGACAGACTCAAATAGGAGCTCAAATACTCTCTCAGGTATTTGTTCTCAAATTCAGCGACGATCAGTCTCACAAGGAAGTTTGTTAATACTACCACACTCTTGATGCATGGCTAAGGGGTGTGGCCTGTAAATCTGCATTTTTAGCAAGTACCCAGTGAAATCAACCTCTCAGGAACATTACTGTAAGTGACCCTGAACACTGAACTGGAAAGGGAATGGCCAAGAAGTGTCTGCAGTCTTCAGT
This sequence comes from Scalopus aquaticus, assembly GCA_004024925.1. Taxonomy (NCBI): domain Eukaryota; kingdom Metazoa; phylum Chordata; class Mammalia; order Eulipotyphla; family Talpidae; genus Scalopus; species Scalopus aquaticus. The sequence continues at coordinate 72,055 of PVIJ01006760.1, forward strand.
CAGAACAATAGATACCAGTGTTTCCCTAAGGAAGGTTAAATGGATTCTAGTTCAGAAGCTCATAAAGACAATGAAGGGATAATTGCTGAGCACTGAGCTCATTAAGGGAGGACTCGAAGTGGATGCTGAGCTGCAGAGGAAAGGAAGAAAATGGCAGTTCATGGACTGTCTGGATGAGACCGTGGCCCCCTGGTTCCCAGATGGGTCCTTCATGGGGAGCAACAAGGGGAACATGTGACTTGTACCCTTTTGAGGATCAGGGTGCACTCAGGTAACAGGGATTGCACTATCCCAACAAAACAAATCACAACTTCTAAACATTGTCAAGTCCTAGACTGCCTCTTTAAGCTATAATTTTTGTCACCATACAATGCACAAGTTTCCATATAAAATAAGAATTCCAGCCCCTTATCCCTGTCTGTAGCAATAGCCACAATCTCCACCTCCCATCTTCCAGATCTGCTTTGGTCCTTGCAGCTGCAAGTCTTGCTTGTGACCTTTTCCCACCCCTATCTACCCTTCTGTGTTTCTGTCCTGGCTATGACTTTGACTTTTTTCAGTAATACTTCTGATTATTCATTTCAGCTGTATTGCCTATGGTCATCTAAAATACATATTTTTTTCAGCTCAGCATTTCTCTGGAACCCTCCAAGCCCACTTTGACCTGGTTGAAGATGCCCTGTCCCACCAAGGTGCCCCATCAGCTGACCATAGCTGTGTGCTGGTGATGTCGTCTATAAATGCCCCCCGTGAAGCCCGTGGCTAGTTGTGGCCAGAGTAGTGTTTCTTTTCTTCTGCCTCTTCTTTTGCTTGTTCTAATTTGGTCTTTTCTGTTTGGATACACATTCTTTTTCACATTGACCAAAGTCCCTACTGATACTTACTTAAAGGACTGGCTCAGGAATGGCAAATCTCTTCTCACTTGCTAATTTTAATCAGTGGTTAATGGCTACAGTGAATATAGTATTTAAAAGATAGCATCTGACTTCAGTCTGTTATAACAAATCATGCCACTCTTGAGTTAGGAAGTGGGTAGACTTGCATTTGAAGAGATGACCATCTTTAGACTGGACACTTTCTTCTTTTCTTCAGGGTTGATACATACTAACCACAAATGCTTGACTTGTGTCTTTACACTCCTTTATTCAAACCCCCATTGTTTAGTAAAGAAGATATTACTCCTTTTTTTTTAAAGATTTATTTATTTATACATACAAGCTGGGGTTACAGGCCAGAGGCGTGGGGTGGTGAGAGGGTTCACCAGAGACAGAGTGGGGAGCAGAACAGGCAGATCAGAAACACACTGCTGAGGGGAGCAGCGGGCGAGGCAGGAGAGGTCTGCCGCGCCATGTGGGATTCTCCCCGGCAGGGCGTTGAACTCCCATCGCACGCTGCCGACAGCTCCACAGCGCAGCACTCAATCACTGCGCCACCAGGGAGGCCCAAGAAGATATTTCTAATGCATTCACATTTTCCATAAATATGTCTGCAAAGGCAGCACCTACAGGAACTGTTTCTTTTCTCTGATGAGACCAGACTCTGCTGGTGCTTCTGACAGAATCCACTTTGCGGTGGTAATTTGGGAATGGTCCAAATCTTCCTACCTCTAGGCTGGAAAAAGAGTTGCTTCTGGACTGGTTGGTATCAGAAAAACTATCTGCCATTATTTAAAATCCCTTCCCTTTATGGCTGTTCTTATCTTTTCACTATGAAATGTCTGTTCTCTTATAGCAAAATGTTACCTCTGTTTAGAGTTGGGTTGTATGCTAAAGCCCCCCTCTCCACTAGAGTTGCCTTCATATAGATGTGTCACTAGGCACTAGAGTTGCCTTCATATAGATGTGTGTGTGTGTGTATTTTTTTTCCCTATCAAGGTTAGTCTTCACAAACAAACAAACAAACACTGACTCAACTTACCTTGTAGTGGAAGAGAAACAATCCACAAAAGAGGCTGTATAAATCTGCCGTGAGCAGAGAGAGGTTGACTGAAGTGGCACTGGTTTTCTTTATGACGACCGGCATGAAGCTGTAGAGACCGAACATGCAGGCACTAAAGCCAACGTAGAGCAGTCCTGGGGGGACAGGAGAGAGATGAAGGGGAACTGGGGACACCGTTATCATTCACAATGGGTCATTTTTCTTTCACTGTATCAACTGATGCTTTTTAGTGGGGAACGCATAACTGAAACATAAAAGGTAAAAACTTGTGAGCAGAAAATGAACTTTCTGCTTCCATTATCTTTCTGATGTTTTGCTTCTTTGGGGAAGGAGTGCCTCTTAGTGGCTATCACCAGAACACAGGGTCAAGGCTTCTGAATTCTATTCCCAACTGTGTTGTAATTAACTTCTGCTAGTCAAGTAGTATTTTAAATCTTTCCTCATCTCTTAGTTTATGTATAAAATAGGAACAGAGCTGCTTCTTGGTATCATGCATTGCTCACAATGACAAATAATTTCAGTCCTTAAATGGAAGGACTGACAAAGCCAAAGAGATTTGGACTTCGAGTCCTAACTACATGACTGTGACTGACCATGTCTTTGCTCCAGACACAATATAATCTATCAGTTTCTTCTAGATGTGTGAACTCTGCAAGCCCCACTGCTGACACAGAGACCTATCTCTCCATCACCTTTCCTAGCGTGCTGTAGACTCTCACATGTAGGCTCTGCTGTTTTCTAATAGTTAGGTAAATACTTAACAGAACATCAAAGAATTGGTTTTGCACAAAAGAAAGAAAAAAAAAAAGAAATGGCCTTAAGATGCTATTTGGTCACTTATTCTCTAAAATTCTCTCCCTTTCTCACTATAATTAGATACACACTATTAAAATGTTGTTGGGTCCCAGACAGGAGTTTACATCCTGTAAATCTAGAGCCTGTCTCATCTTTCCCCATATGTTGATACAACACAAAAGTAGAAAAAATGATACACATTTTTTTAACCTTGAAAGAATATGGCATAAGCTAAGTAAAAGTAATGTAATTCAGTGGCTCTTTGGGCATTATAAGTAACCAAACGTTCCAAAGGAATCCATAAATAAATGTGTCTGGGTTCTGAGCAGGCTGCTTCCCCTGAACCCTTTGGATTTTGGAGGATCTGGTAAGTACTGGAAAGCTAGTCCATTTGACTATGAAGACCAGCGATTTTGCCAAAGAGAAATTTGGTTTTCCCATATGAAAAGTATTTAAAGACTTAAATCGTCTTTCTATAAGTTTCTGATCCTATTGTTAAGGAAAGTCACATCAAATAGATATAAATTTGGACAGCAAACTAATTCAGTACAACAGCCCCCTCTAGTGTGGTGGAAGTGCCCTTAGAGAAAAATGGAATAACCACTTTCCTGTACTTCAAAAGAGTCTAAGTTGTCTTGTGGACATTCTGTCGCAGTATGAGGAGATGAATTTTAACTCTCTATCCAAAGTTTCAAATTGCTCAGCGTGATTAACTTTTTGTATATGGGTTTCATGTTATTTAAATTCATTTTCCTTTTAACCAAATTACTAAAAATGTGTTACTAAATAACTTATTATTAGCACATCAAAACACATACAAATTAATTCATATTCCTTTAAGGAATCTGGGAATCACTGACAAGGGACAAGATTTATTTAATATTTTTAAATTAATCCACTATCAATAATAAAATTTGATCTGAATACAGTCCAGGTACTAGAATCATTTTTTGATGACATCACTGATTTAGATTATACATGCCCAGAAAATTCCAGAATCCTACCCTTTCATCACCTTCCCTCGCACACTGTGGACTTCCACATACGGGCTCTGATATTCTAATATCACTCAGTTACTCAACCACTATTCACTGAGTACCTACTACACTCTAGGCGTGTTGTTATGGGCTAGCTGTGTGATAGAATACAGGGTAGACAAGAAGCTTAGATTTGGGATTAGTGCTACAAAGGAATAAAGAGGTTCCTTACAGGGAATGGCAGGGGGTTTGTGTAGGAAGAAGAATTAGGTAAGACTTCCTTGTGCAGGTGGCATTTAACCATGAATGCTGAAGAACTCAAAGGAGATTGTCACAGGAGAAATCAGGGGGAGAACATTTCAGGCAGGAAAATATGCAAATAAAAAGACTCTGAGTGTCAGGGTAGGACAGGCTTTGGGTGTTCCAGGAGCTGCCAGAGGCAAGAATATCTGAAAAGAATGAAGAGAATGGGACAGTAATAAGAGATGAGGCTGCAAAATGAGACAGAAGATAAGAGTATGCAGGGTCTTATAGGTCAGAAAGAAACTGGTTTTCTTCTACTAGCTGTAATAAGAAGCTATTAAGCAGTTTATAGCAGGTGAACTACATTTTAAAAAGACGACTTTGGCTACTGTGGAAAGGAGAAAAGCATGGGAAGAAAATAGTGCCATAGACCTGGCAAGAGATGCTAGTGGCTTTGCTCCAAATGGCAGAGAAGAGGGGAAGTGGCCAGGTCTGTGAAGACTCAAGAAGCCCTGGTCATAGACTGGGAGGCAGTGAGAGGAAGGAGGATATTATGGATCCCCAGAGGTATCCCAGAGGATCTTATGGGTTCTCCTCAGTTTAGTATCTGGTGAATTTTGTAGTCATTTACTGAGATGGATGGAATGAAAGAGAACCAACTTTTCAGGGAAAATAAAAAGCTCCATTTTGAAAGTCTTAAGTTTTAAGTGCTTTGCAGCATCCAAGAGGATTTGTCTCTTGGGAACTGGATATATAATTGGCAAGTTCCAACAAGAGGTGTGACTTTACGAGCAAACTGGTGAGCCAGCCAGGACGGGAAAAGAGATACACAGCGGAGTTCACGCTACTCACCTAGCTGCCTCAGGATGCTTCAAGCTTAAATGGTCTAACATAATTTTTTAAAACTACAGAAATTAAATTTAAGCAAATGGGAGTGGAATATATCAGCATTATAGTTCATCACTTTGCTTGGTCAACCAACATTGTTTTGGGTGTGTGAAAACTGTCTTGTGAGCAAAGCAGAGTCAGACAAATGAATACATGATTAACTCGAGAGTGGGAAGGCAGCAAGTTGCTGATGTGCTGTTCTTAGATGAACATTAGCTGGTTAATGGACATTAGCAATGCGTCCAAGGGCCCGACTTGCATTCCACATAGCATTTGCAAACAATCCATCAATGTGATCAAACAAATGAACTGAAGTAGTTTTTGACTGACAACTATTCAATACATAATGCCGCAATAAATACATTCATAGACAGAGTACATGTATAACCATTCCTGATTTGAAATGCTTTCTCTCCCTAAAGATGGAATATGGGTCCTTTTGTCTTCAAGCACCAAGGAGATTTAAGCTAAAGAGATTGGAAAAAGTGTTATTAGGTGATAATCCCTGATCATGTGCTATGTGTTGTGTAGTTTTTATATACATTAATTAATTTATCTCCACAACAGTTTAACACCTTAACTATCATTATCCTCTTTATACAGGTAAGGGGATAGGCTTATAAAATGTTTCAGTCAAGAAATGAAGTCCATACAGAAGAAATTCAGTATGGGGCACGAGTTACAAAGGCATTTGAATGGGCGATAGGGAAACCAGGCTGGTGAGGCAAGCCAGAGATTAGAAACAGCAGTAAATTACTCACATCCCTGGAACTGGAGGATGCAGGGGGAGGCCACGTACAGAGGTCAGAAGTGAGGGAAGCCCAGCAGAGGTGGAATCAGACAAAACACTCAGCCATTTCTAGAATCCCCCACCCTGAACAGAGAAACAGGGAGAAACACCTGGTTTCTTTCTTTCTCCCCCTCTCCAATCTCCTTCTGCTGCCTCCCATTGGCCAAACCTTGCTGGCAGTCTGGGAAATACAGTTTGTATGAGTTAGCTTCTGCAATGCAGAGCAGAGCAGAGTAAGGGAAAGAAACAGACCTGAGAGTAAACAGGCAAAAGACCAGCAAATAGAAGTAGAATAATCTGTTTTCAGATCACATAGGCTGTCTGATTTTAAATTCTGAGCACATACCACTACAATCTATATTATATAATAATTACAATGAGAGATAGGCTTTGAAGGAGCATCCAACTTGATTCTAATGAGCATCTTATTCTATATGTGATATATGCACATATATGCATGATACATAATATATGCACTTGCATGTGATATGATTATACTTGTATATGTATGTGGTGAATGATACATAACATATGCACTTGCATGCGATATGATTATACATGTATACATATGTGGTGATACAGCTAAGATATATACATTTTACATAGGTATATATGTATTTAATTTAATACACACATATATGTCTTTATGTGTGTTTAAATAAGATATATACATGTATGTGCATGATATGTGGTATAGAAGATACATGACATTTAAGTTTATATATGATACATACAATATTATACATCCATAGTTTGTGTCTATCTATGCTGCATATATTCTATTTTATTATGTCCTTTGTATCTCACTGTTATTCTGTTTTTTTATTTTCCTTTGAATATATTAGCTAAAAATTTTTTTCCTATTTTTTTTTTTTTTTGCATAGAAGAACTGGAGTGTAAACCAGAGGTATAGGGGATGAGAGGATTCACTAGAGACAGAGTGGGGAGCAGAACAGGAGGAGCGACTGAAGTATACTGCTGAGGGGAGCAGTGGGAGAGATAGGAGAGTCTGCACCATAGGTGGGTTAGCTCCATGGCCGGGGAGCGAACTCAGGCCATGGAGATGATTGCTCAGCCCATAGCGGTGACAGCGCTAAGACGTAATCCCTAGGCCACCAGGGAGGCCCATGTTTTCCCCCGTTTTGAATGCTTAAAAATTATGGCCAGGTAGGATGGTTTCTCAGAACATATGAGGCCAAGTTGGCAAAAGGTACCAGCCTGTGGAGGTTGGTCAGACAGGACATGCCGGCCCACCACGGGAAGCTGCAAAACTAGGCAGGCACCTTAAGCCAGGCCTCTGATTCAATATTGGGAAGAAGAAAGGGTCCTTTCTGCTCGTGGCCCCATTATTCCATCTTCAGGGAAGGTCAAATCTTTCGTTTTGGGCTCCAGGAAAAAAACCAAACCAAACAAGAATCACCCACAACAAGCAAGGCAGAGACATGCCTGTTTGGATGACCCTGGGCTAGCTGCCGCCCCGCACTTTCCTGGGTTAGACTTTCTCATCAGCTCAGTTTGTTTGCACAACTTTGAACACACGTGGCAAAGCAGAGGGCTAGCGGGGATGCTTATGCTGTTGGCTGTGACTCCAGCACGCCTGCTCTGCATGAGGATAGTTCAGCTCTACTAGTGTGAGTTTTACTTGAGTTTACTGGTTACAAACCAGACCCAATCTTTCTGTTCAATTGAGTAAAACAAAAAAAATGAAAACCAAACAGCAATGATTAAACTGACCAAGGTTACGGGAAACTAGTAGAATCTGGTTTTTAAAAATGCCTTCTTAGTCCAGAAAATATAAACATTTATTATCTATTTATGTCTTAGAAAAAATTATTTTCCTCTGCTAAAGTAGCACCATATGAGCTGTCAGAGACTGTATGAGAGGGGTTATGGATGTGGAGAGGGGAGGGAGAGAAATGCATTGACGGGGGGGAGATGAAGAGATAGTCTTGGATTCTGGTCTCTGCAACAGGGCAATCCCCGGGGAAAAGGGAGAGTCCATGTTCCCTTCCCCACCCAAGGAAGGGTGGAGCTAAGCCGGGGGAAGCCAGAGAAAAGACAGGGAGAAGGAAAGAAAGAGGATCAAGAAGAAGAGCCAGAGGAGGCACATGGACCAGAGACATGCGGAGAAGCTACGCTTGTTTCCTGGCCTTGGGCTGAAACGAGGCCTTGGGGGACATGGAAGAAAACACTTGAAAGAGACAAAGATGTGGGTGAGAGACCTGTGGGGAGCTGGCAGCCTTTATCTTGACACATATTTTGGTTTTGTTCCTTTTGCCCCAGACTTGACTGGACCCTTTAGTCCCTTTCCTATGGGTCCCCACCAGAGGGTGCCTTAGACTAATGGTAAACTTTCAGGCCTCAGAGGTCCTGCTTTGGGTCAACCCTGTTTGGCTGGGCATTTACCCACAAGGGTATGGGTAATTTGGGGTGTTTAATTGGAAACTATTTTATCTTTCTCCTCTTCTTTTTTTGCACATTATTGTATTAAAGTTATTTTCTATTGAAAGTCTTATGCACTAGAGGATGTTTTGCCTTGATGCGGTACATGGCAGAAGCTATTAGAGTGGATAAGTTTGGGGTTTCATGGTGCCCATCACCTTGCCCTATAACGTCGTAACTTAAGACTCTGGGAGCTCTCCACCAAGACCAGAGTTCGGAGCTCTGTACTCCCCGGGGAGTGCAGGTTGCCCTAGGAGGATGCTGAGCCCACTCAGTGTCCCCTGCCTCTGTCCTCTGAGTGGCAGTGGCTGGTCTGCCTTCCCACAGGCCCCCAGAAAGCGGAAAGTCAAGTCGAACGTCTCTGCAATAGTCCCCACAGCTTCCCTTTTGTCTACATATTTTGCAATAAGAGGGCTGGCTGACTCATCTCTTCTGCCCATTCGCTCATTTATTTGCTCAGTTAATAAACATTCATTCACTAAATTCGGCTCACTTAGAACTGAGCTGAGTAACAGAAACAGAATATGAGGTAAGGATGGTCGTGGTGTGAAAACATCTCAACCTGACTCTATCAACTCTTCAGAAATGAAAGGATGAGTATTTGGTTTCCTTTCTAGACCATTTTGGTCTCATTTTCAGCCAGGAATTAAATGGATGACTCTGTAATGTGTTCCTTTTACACAGCCTTTCATCATCCCTGACTACAGGGGATTGACATTTTAATGGTCATATGAGAGCTGAGAATAAAACTACTTTTTGATGACACATTTAACTAACACTGAATTATGACAGAACCTAGTGGACTTGCATAGGACATACACATAATTAGACGACAAATTATTTTTATTATCACTATTACTATTAATGTAAAATTAATTTATACTCACAGACCACTGCATGTGAAGTGTTATCAAGCGTGGGTAACAGTTTGTGACCTGGCTCTGAGAATCGCATAGGCAAACGCATCTGCAGCCTGCAGCTGGCTTTTTCACACAGCTCCCCTGATCCCCTGCCCCAGTCCCTCCTCCCTATTTATTTTCTAGAATTGTAACATTCTAGAGCAAAATTCGGGAAAAATTAAATGACAGGACTCTGTTGCAGGCAGAAGGATTGGCCAGTCCTTGAAGTCACAAGAACTAACCTCTTGGGAGAGCTGTGCATAATTCTGCAGCTTGCAATGTGCCATCAGAAGAAATTATGTCTGCAGAAAGTCAAGCTTGGTCTCTAGGGGGTCAGGACTAGGTAAAGACACACAGAGAGCTCATGTCCGCGTAGTTCTTACTGGTGGAAGCAGAATTTGATTGAAGCTGTCAACCCCACCAAAGCTCACAGAAGGGGAGATGGCTCAAGCAGTTTGGGGAACCATCTATATTTTCACCAGCCGCCACATTTATATTTATTAACCTCTACATTTGTATTCATTTTGAATGCATTTCCCAAGCATCTTGAATATCACCACTGGAAACCAACTATCTCGATACTGACGGGGAGGGGGGTAGCCTATGGGCTGAGGCTGTGAAATGTCCATCCTGGGGCTGTGTGGGTATCAGAGCATCACCGAGGATTTTCAAACCTTTTCTGAATTTTTTTTAGAAATAAAGTGATTTTAGAAATGTGGAATCTGAGGTGGCCTGAATGACTATTAACTAGCTCAAAGCATGCCTGGCATTTCCCACAAAGTCCATTTGGAGATCAATTAACCATTTCTTATGTGCAAACTGCTCCCTTCTGAAAAGGTTTTATTGGTTCCGATTGCCCATTACATTGTTTTCTTTTGTGCCTTTTTGTTAAGTTCAGTTTTTACCTTTCCTAAAGTGCCATTTTTTTAATGATCACATCAGATTCATGTTTCTTGGTGAGAGCAAATTACTGTCATTTATGTCCCAACTACAGCCTCAGGGCATTTTTTTTTCTTTCTGGTTGGTCTTTAACCTAATAACATACTTCAGTGTCTATACTAACAGCATCTTCACGATGATAATGGGCAGAAGCTCAATTAGGAAACATTATGAATCATACAGCTCAGTCTCTTACAGAGAGTAAGAATTCCTAACCTGACAGGAGGATTTCATTTTTCATTGTCCCCTGCACTCTAAGTCTTTTCATTGTTTATGCCCCAACCCCACTCCGGCTTAATCTCACTTCCAACACATTTCTCAGACTGACTAAAAACATCTTCAGCGAGCAAAGCCCTTACCTATTTGCCAGTCCCAGGGCACCTTGAGCAGCTCCTTGTGCTCCACTATAGCTCTGCAAATCCAAAGAAAGTGAGCCAGGTGAGCAAGGTTACAGTATGTTCTACTTTTTTTATTTGGAACTTATCAGATTTATACAAATAATGAAGCAACCGATTGAATTTCAGAAAGAACTGGCCCACACGGAGGCAAGTCAAATTATGCAGCCTGTGGTTTATCCTCAAAGGATCTGGTCAGGTGTGGCCAGCAGCAGCGAGAGCAAGGGGTAGCCATGGGCTGGTTCAGACCTTCCACTGTGCTTCTCACCCACACAGTCTGCCACACACTTCATTTCTTTTTGCTGATTCACTTTCTAAAAGTAAATGGCAAGGTTTGGAAAATGGTTGTGCTTGTAGGTTTAGCCAGTTTTCTGACTGAGCATTCTCTAGAGTAGCAGTTCTCTAATTTCAGTGTCCAGCCACCTGGACAATGTGTTAAAACAGTTTCCTGGAACCCATTCCTTGACATTCTGGTTCAGAAGATTAAGGTGGGGCCAATGGCTGTGTATTTCTGTCAAGTTCTCCTGTAGTTCTTGTGGTGCTGCTGGTGGGCAAACTAGCTTTGAGAACCACTATTCTAGAAGAGGACCAGGAGGTGAGTTTTGCGTCACTTCACCAGTGGTACTTTGGTTTTAATGCACCTTCAAAAGCCTCTTTGCCAAACACAACCCCATGGCGCGGCCATTATATTGGCAACAGTGTCTCCCAAAGGGAGTCAGCTCTAATGACTGTAACTCAAGCAAGTGAGTGCTAGATCTCAGAGTGTGCTTTTTAGGCTCAAGAGTAATAGTCTATTATTATGAGCCAACCATGTATGAAATATTGGTTATAAATAGCTCAAGTAAGCAAATTTTTTTCCTCTCACAGAGCTGAAACACCAAATTTAGGTGCTTTAAAAATGACATCTCGCCTTCAAAATGAACCAAGAATAAATCTTTTTCAGTGTTTTCCAATCTCTGTGCTTTGTTTGCTATGGAGATTCTCACGTGTATCTCAGGATACTGAAATTTGGAGGATTCTTCAAAGCACCTACTTACGAAAACATGTTTAAGGTGACACCAAAAAGTTTTTATAAATAATTTCAAACATGATCCAGTACAACTGCAAACTACCTGCCTTGTGGAAAGTGACTTGTTAAAATCAGAATCATTCGCTTTTTAGAAAGGGATTTGGTAAAATTAGATTGGAGATTAGTCAATCACTCTTCACCTTTTGTGAAAATAAAATAAATGGCATTATTGATAGAAAATTATGCTTTGTTTGACACTTATTCTTACAATTTCTGAGGCACTAGTTAGTGATGATTTATATGCTCCAATGACAGCTTTATTGCAAAATTGGTGGCTTTGACTTTTTGATCCTTAATGTCTATATTATATCTTCATCTCCTTAAGGAAAATGAAAACACTATATTTCTAAGAGATAAATTTGAAATATGGCATATTCATGCAAATCCATGGGCAATTAAATACCATGTTTATAAAGTAGAAAATTTGAGCTATCAGTTTTCTAGCAGTGGATGTCATTGGTAAATAGAATGCACCTGTTTGGAAGTTCATCCAATCGTGGTATTTATGAGTACTTTTTCTCCTTTTCTAGGTAAAAACCCATTGACTGGTTCGGGGGAGTTGGCACTTTCAATGCCTTCCTGTAAATTATCTTTAAAGTCCATTTTATGTTTTTCTAACAATTTATAGTTAACTTGTTTTGGCTGGAAGAAATTTACAAATAAATACATTGAATTTCAGATTTCATGGGGAAGTTGGTGACAGGTTTCCAGCCTTTATTATTATTATTTTTGCATAGAAGAACCGGAGTATAGACCAGAGGTATGGGGGAGTGAGAAGATTCATCAGAGACAGAGTGGGGAGTAGGACAGGTGGATTTTCTGAAACACACTGCTAGGGGGAGCAGCTGCTGAGACAGGAGGTCTGCTGGGCCATCTGTGGGTTAGCGTCCTGGCTGGGGATTGAACTCAGACGATAGTGGTGATAGCACTGAGACTCAACCCCCAGGCTACCAGGGAGGCCCTCCAGCCTTAATTTTTATGAAACAAAATGGCCAACCGTTTTTCAGTGCGAAACAGAATAATCCTAACAGGCTCTACTATTTGAATTTCTTGTTATTTTTACTTACAGTTGAATTCCACTGAAAAATGCACCGAAGAGTCCAATCATTCCCAGGAATTCCACACGGCTCAGAGTTCGGATGATGTATTCTTCCCAGACATTCGAGATGCCATAGAGTGTGGCTCCTCCTAAGACCAGAAGGTCCCCTACTAGCTTGTTTTCCCCTAGAATCAAAAAACAGAAGGGGCGTCATTAAATTTTCCTAATGAGAATCTGGCATCAGCAAATCGAGTTTCCTTTATTTATTCTATTCTGACATTTTTATAGAAGTACTGTAATTTGCCAACTGAGATTTAGTAAAGTTTGTCTAACTGTGCTCCAGATTTGTTCTGCTATAAAAAGATTCTAGATTGCACCATCTCTACAAAGTCCCATGTCATCTGCCACATATGTGTCTATGAATAAATGCAAACGTGCACATATTATATCTGCTTCAGGAAGCTTTCCAAAAGTTTAGTGAGCGAGGAGTAGAACAAACAGCATGAGTCTAATTTCCACCCTCTGCTATATAGGGAAAGAAGCTATAATAGAAGCAGTCAAGACTCTATTTTGACCATGGGCAAAATGTGAACTTGCTTAGAAAATGAGAGTGCAAGGAACTGTGGGTTGAAATGTTCAACACCCCCTAAAATAAGTAATATAGGAGTGAAAATAAATATAACTGGCTAGCACATTAATATTTCTCTTTTATCATAAAAGAATGTGTTTGTTTTGAACTCAATTTTGGTTGATTTTAGTTTATGTCCAATTTTTAATAAAGACTATATCTATTTGCTATAATTAAGTTCTTTCCACTGCAGGAGGTTTGATGCCAGAGAAGGAGAGCAGAAATCAGCAGCTAACATCACCTCACTGGGGGCTTCATGCCCAGTGGTCTCCGGCTCTGTCCTGCACAGGTCAGCACACAGGGGCAGAGGAAGGAAGTCCTGGGGCAGAAGAGGTGAGGAATGAAAAGGGTGCCCTCTCCAGCATGATTTTGTGGGCATGGACTCAATTTAGAGTAGCCATAGATTCCTAGATTAGCTGGAACAATATACAATTGTAGGACTGAATTCCTACTGTTCAGTTGGGAGGACTGAGCATTCTCTAGGAAATGGCTTCACCTAACAGGATCTAGGCTAGAGTTGGGAAAGACCTTTCATGCCTCTGTGTTCATCTTGGGAGATTACATATTTTCTCTAAGTGGTGACACTTTTTCTAATCACTTCCTACTCCTGGGAAGGACGAGAGAGAGAGGAGAGCCTGAAAGGCAGAGCTTGCTGGAGTCACTCCCAAGGAAATGAGGTTGAGACCCGGCTCTTTGGGGGCTGGGAATCCTCCTTGGATTGATGTGGAATTAGCCAAGGTGCTCAGCCGATGAGCTGAGATGCCAGGAGGCCCCATAAGAACCTGGATCTGGTGGGTGGTTTCTCCCTGGGTCTGTCTTGCAGGGAAATTAAGGTTGCTATGACAGAGTATGTCATCTTTGGCATCCTGATTAATCATTTTCATGTGTCAACTAGAAAATAATGACAGAGCTTTGCATTTAAAATAGTTCATTTAAGGAATGACCCTCAAAATTAAAAATGTCCAGTTTTAAAATTATAATGAACACAATTTGGTCACTTTTCATTCAGGAACCACTTTTTGCAATGACATGGGGTCATTATTATGAATATCAGTTATTGTTGTACTAGTGAAGTGTGGAAGTGCTGCTTGCTTAATAGAATTCTTGGTTAATAGAATTATTTTATATGAATAGATTCTGGAAAACTGACATGCAGTGAAATATTTTAATAGAAATTAGGGAAACATCCAAGTGTCTTTCAAAAGTTCTAAAAAGAGGACACACTATTTCAATCAAAAGTCTTACCAATATTTTTCAAACTCCACATTTTAAAGTTATGGCCTATTGTGTGAACAGGCCTTGGATTATAAAGAAGTCTACTCTCTCCTTGGCACTTCAAGTCTTAACCAATGCATGATCACTACTGTTAATAATAAAACAATTTTGTGCAACTGCAAGTTCAGAAGTATTTTCTAAGTTATCAGTGACAAAAAGATGAAACACTTACTAAAATTTCACTAGTAAGTGTATTTATCCATTTTAAAACAGTTTAAAAGTAGATACATATATACAATTTACATATAGTTTATATCAAAGTTGATTAAATACAATTGAATGAATCAGAATATAATTTGACTCAACCATATTACATAATAAAATATTTGATATAAAAAGTGTAAGAAAGCACTAGGATTAGTATTTTTTACCTAACATTTGTACCTAGTTAGCAAGAAAGTATAACATATTAATCCATGTTTTATACACAGTTAATGCAGTAAATACCTGACATGCTGAGACCAGTTTCTCCATCATATTCACTGGGAAAGTACACCCAGCAAGTCTGTCATTTATATACATATGAAACCGTGGCAAGTGACTTGTTTTACACATTCTGGGGTAAATGGACATATTTAAAAGCATTAGAAGTTCATCTGATCAGTACTTTTTCTCCCTCTTCTGAATTTTACACCACGTTACCTGGGAATGGCACCAGCTGTTTGTTAACTCGTTTGTTTTCCTTCCTCCCACCCCTAACCCCCATTTTCTTACACAGTAGGATTGAAGGGCATGAACTTTAATTTAACTAAGCTTTATATTCTATGTGGTCCCTAGTATGGGTCCTGGCACATTACAACTCCTCAATAAATGTTTAAATTCCTTAAGCTCACTAACAAGGCCTTAATCCATCTATGGTAATGATTTCAAGTGGCAACAGCTTTCAACTCAAGTAGACATTGGTTCTAATTACAGCTCAGCTTCTTATGAGCTGTTGGACATTGGGCAAGCTATAGACTTTCTGCACATGAGTTTCCTTATTTCAGAATGATATTATTAAAATGAAATAAATAGTACTATTACTTTCCAAACTTCCCTTTTATAGATAAATTTTCTCAGGAGAGTAGAAATGCCGTGGAGAAGTATCTCTTTAGTCTACGTTAATCAATTTTGCACATTCCAATACTTGTAACAGTATCATGAGCCACTTTAATTGCATGTCAACCCCAACACACACACACACACACACACACACACACACACACACACACACACACGGACATATCTTTCCTCCCAAGCATCAGTAAATACAGAGATGGCCATTTGGAGAACTACAATGCTAATAGGGATTAAGGGAGCAAAAAGAAAATATGCATAGTGGGTCCATTGACTTTTACTGACAAACTTGGAAAATACATCTTTTCAAGCAAACTCAAAGACACAGAACATCCCATAGTGGGTTCCTGTGACAAGCGCTGATTGTAACACAAGTGTGTTTATGCCCTTCCTACTCTGTATCCCACTCCGTAGGCATCAGGCAGAGTCTGCCGTGGGCTCCTCCTCTCCACCTCTGGCTGCAGTGGGTGAACTTACTAGTAAAGTTTTCAAAGAAGCATTATTTCCAGCACATTATTCTATGTTCTGACATTTACATTCTGCATCAGGAGTGCCTTATGCTATCTGAGAAGTTGCCTTCAGCAAGGCTTAATTTAAATGAAGAATTCCTGGGCAATTGATGAAGAAGCAATCTAACAAAACAGAATGAGAGCAATTATATTAATTATAATGAGGTCAAAGTAACTTTGAACAGCCCAATATGAATGTCCTTGAAAATTTTCAAAATCCCAAACCAAGGTGAATGAAGACAGATGAAGCAATATAAAAAGCATTACATCATTCTCTTTTCCTGTGGAAAGCTCCTGGGATGGTGATGATAATTTATATTGAGTTGAATGTCTGATTAAAATCCTGGTGAGTGTCTGAAGTTTTTAGAAAAGTTCTGTCTCCAGCTAATCAGCACAAGTGAACCAACACTACCTTAAAGGTATAAAGCAAACAACTAATCTTTGACAAAGGAGCAAAAAAAATGCAGTAGAACAAGGACAGTCTATTCAATAAATGGTGCTGGGAAAACTGGACAGACACATGCAAAAAAATGAAGCTAGACTACTACCTCACACCCTGCACAAAAGTCAACTCAAAATGGATAAAAGACCTGGATGTAAGACATGAAAACATAAAATGTATAGAAGAAAATATTGGCAAGACTCTACACGACATACATCTCAGCAAAATCTTGAAAGACACATCCCTCAAAGTGAAGGAAGTGAAAGACAAGATAAACAGATGGGATTACATCAAAATAAAAAGCTTCTGTACAGCAAAAGAGACATTAACCAAAACTAAGACACCCTACCAATTGGGAAAAGATCTTTGCACACAATACATCTGATAAAGGACTGATAACAAAAATTTACAAGGAACTCACACAACTCAACAACAAAAAAAGCCAATAACCCAATCAAAAAATGGGCAGAAGAGCTCAAAAGGCACTTCTCCAAAGAAGAAAAGCAAATGGCCAACAGATACATGAAAAAATGCTCAACATCACTTATAATC